>JASWHU010000554.1:0-50669 GCA_030819815.1 Strix occidentalis | reverse complement strand
CTTCCTCGTCTCTCTTCCTCCTCTCTCCTCTTCCTCTCTCTTCCTCCTCTCTCTTCCTATTCTCTCCTCTTCCTCTCTCTTCCTCCTCTCTCTTCCTCCTCTCTCTTCCTCTTCCTCTCTCTTCCTCCTCTCTCTTCCTCCTCTCTCCTCTTCCTCTCTCTTCCTCCTCTCTCTGCCTCCTCTCTCTTCCTCATCCCTCCTCCTCCTCCTCTTCCGCCTCTCTTCTCTTCCTCTCTCTTCCTACTCTCTCTTCCTCCTCTCTCTTCCTCCTCTCTCTTCCTCCTGATTCTTCCTCCTCTCTCTTCCTCCTCTCTCTTTCTCCTGACTCTTCCTCCTCTCTCTTCCTCCTCTCTCTTCCTCATCTCTCCTCTTCCTCACTCTTCCTCCTCTCTCTTCCTCCGCACTACTCCTCCTCTCTCCTCTTCCTCTCACTTGCTCTGCTCTCCTCCTCCTCTCTCTTCTTCCTCTCTCTTCCTCCTCTCTCTTCCTCCTCTCTCCTCTTCGTCTCTCTTCCTCCTCTCCCTTCCTCCTCTCTCTTCCTCCTCTCTCCTCTTCCTCTCTCTTCCTCCTCTCTCTTCCTCCTCCCTCCCCTTCCTCTCTCTTTTCTTCTCTCTTCCTCCTTTCTCTTCATCCTCTCTCCTCTTCCTCTCTCTTCGTCCTCTCTCTTCCTCCTCTCTCTTCCTCCTCTCTCTTCCTCCTCTCTCCTCCTCGTCTCTCTTCCTCCTCTCTCTTCCTCCTCTCTCTTCCTCATCTCTCCTCTTCCTCTCTCTTCCTCCTCTCTCTTCCTTCTCCCTCCTCTTCCTCTCTCTTTTCCTCTCTCTTCCTCCTCTCTCTTCCTCCTCTCTCCTCTTCCTCTCTCTTCCTCCTTTCTCTTCCTCCTCTCTCCTCTTCCTCTCTCTTCCTCCTCTCTCTTCCTCCTCTCTCTTCCTTCTCTCTCTTCCTCCTCTCTCTTCCTCCTGTCTCTTCCTCCTCTCTCTTCCTCCTCTCTATTCCTCCTCTCTCCTCCTCCTCTCTCTACCTCCTCTCTCTTCCAACTGTCTCTTCCTCCTCTCTCCTCCTTGTCTCTCCTCTTCCTCTCTCTTCCTCCTCATCTTCCTCCTCTCCCTTCCTCCTGTCTCTTCCTCCTCTCTCTTCCTCCTCTCTCTTCCTCCTCTCTCCTCCTTGTCTCTCCTCTTCCTCTCTCTTCCTCCTCTCCCTTCCTCCTTTCTCTTCCTCCTCTCTCTTCCTCCTCCCTCCTCTTCCTCTCTCTTTTCCTCTCTCTTCCTCCTCTCTCTTCCTCCTCTCTCCTCCTCCTCTCTCTTCCTCCTCTCTCCTCTTCCTCTCTCTTCCTCCTCTCTCTTCGTCCTCTCTCTTCCTCCTCTCTTCTCCTCCTCTCTCTTCCTTCTCTCTCTTCTTCCTCTCTCTTCCTCCTCTCTCTTCCTCCTCTCACTTCCTCCTCTCTCTTCCTCCTCTCTCTTCCTCCTCTCTCCTCTTCATTTTTCTTCCTCCTCTCTCTTCCTCCTCTCTCTTCCTCCTGTCTCATCCTCCTCTCTCTTCCTCCTCTCTCCTCTACCTCTCTCTTCCTCGTCTCTCCTCTACCTCACACTTCCTCTTCTCTCTTCCTCCTCTCTCTTCATCGTCTCTCTTCCTCCTCTCTCTTCCTCCTCTCTCCTCTACATCTCTCTTCCTCCTCTCTCTTCCTTCTCTCTCCTCCTCCTCTCTCTTCCTCATCTCTCCTCCTTGTCTCTCCTCTTCCTCTCTCTTCCTCCTCTGTCTTCCTCCTCTCCCTTCCTCCTGTCTCTTCCTCCTCTCTCTTCCTCCTCTCTCTTCCTCCTCTCTCCTCCTCCTCTCTCTTCCTCCTCTCTCTTCCTCCTCTCTCCTCCTCCTCTCTCTTCCTCATCTCTCCTCTACCTCTCTCTTCCTCGTCTCTCCTCTACCTCACACTTCCTCCTTTCTCTTCCTCCTCTCTCCTCCTCTTCTCTCCTCTTCCTCTCACTTCCTCTTCTCTCTTCCTCCTCTCTCTTCATCCTCTCTCTTCCTCCTCTCTCTTCCTCCTCTCTCCTCTACATCTCTCTTCCTCCTCTCTCTTCCTCCTCTCTCCTCCTCCTCTCTCTTCCTCATCTCTCCTCCTTGTCTCTCCTCTTCCTCTCTCTTCCTCCTCTGTCTTCCTCCTCTCCCTTCCTCCTGTCTCTTCCTCCTCTCTCTTCTTCCTCTCTCTTCCTCCTCTCTCTTCCTCCTCTCTCCTCCTCCTCTCTCCTCCTACTCTCTCTTTCTCCTCTCTCTTCCTCCTCTCTCCTCCTCTTCTCTCCTCTTCCTCTCACTTCCTCTTCTCTCCTCCTACTCTCTCTTCCTCCTCTCTCTTCCTCCTCTCCCTTCCTCCTGTCTCTTCCTCCTCTCTCTTCCTCCTCTCTCTTCCTCCTCTCTCTTCGTCTCTCTCTTCCTCCTCTCTCTTCCTTCTCTCTCCTCCTCCTCTCTCTTCTTCCTCTCTCTTCCTCCTCTCTCTTCCTCCTCTCTCCTCCTCCTCTCTCCTCCTACTCTCTCTTCCTCCTCTCTCTTCCTCCTCTCTCTTCCTCATCCTCTTCCTCCTCTCTCCTCCTCCTCTCTCTTCCTCATCTCTCATCCTTGTCTCTCCTCTTCCTCTCTCCTCCTCCTCTCTCTTCCTCCTCTCTCCTCTTCCTCTCTCTTCCTCCTCTCTCTTCCTCCTCTCTCTTCCTCCTCATTTCTCTTCCTCTCTCTTCCTCCTCTATCTTTCCCCTGTCTCCTCTTCCTCTGTCTTCCTCCTCTCTTCCTCCTCTCTCTTCCTCCTCTCTCCTCTTCCTCTCTTCCTCCTCTCTCTTCCTCCTCTCTCTTCTTCCTCTCTCTTCCTCCTCTCTCTTCCTCCTCTCTCATCCTCCTCTCTCTTCCTCCTCTCTCCTCCTTTTCTCTCTTCCTTCTCTATCTTCTTCCTCTCTCTTCCTCCTCTCTCTTCCTCCTATCACTTCCTCCACTCTCTTCCCCCGCTCACTTCCTCCTCTCTCCTTTTCATCTTTCCTCCTCCTCTCTCTTCCTTCTCTGTCTTCTTCCTCTCTATTCCCCCTGTTTACTCCTCCTCCCTCTTCCTCCTCTCTCTTGATCCTCTCTCTTCCTCCTCGCTCCTCTTTCTCTCTCTTCCTCCTCTCTCTTCCTCCTCTCTCCTCTTCCTTTCTCTTCCTCCTCTCTCTTCCTCTTCTCTCCTCCACCTCTCTCCTCTTCCTCTCTCTTCCTCCTCTCTCTTCCTCGTCTCTCTTCCTCCTCTCTCCTCTTCCTCTCTCTTCCTCCTCTCTCTTCCTATTCTCTCCTCTTCCTCTCTCTTCCTCCTCTCTCTTCCTCCTCTCTCTTCCTCTTCCTCTCTCTTCCTCCTCTCTCTTCCTCCTCTCTCCTCTTCCTCTCTCTTCCTCCTCTCTCTGCCTCCTCTCTCTTCCTCATCCCTCCTCCTCCTCCTCTTCCTCCTCTCTCCTCTTCCTCTCTCTTCCTACTCTCTCTTCCTCCTCTCTCTTCCTCCTCTCTCTTCCTCCTGATTATTCCTCCTCTCTCTTCCTCCTCTCTCTTTCTCCTGACTCTTCCTCCTCTCTCTTCCTCCTCTCTCTTCCTCATCTCTCCTCTTCCTCACTCTTCCTCCTCTCTCTTCCTCCGCTCTACTCCTCCTCTCTCCTCTTCCTCTCACTTGCTCTGCTCTCCTCCTCCTCTCTCTTCTTCCTCTCTCTTCCTCCTCTCTCTTCCTCCTCTCTCCTCTTCGTCTCTCTTCCTCCTCTCCCTTCCTCCTCTCTCTTCCTCCTCTCTCCTCTTCCTCTCTCTTCCTCCTCTCTCTTCCTCATCTCTCCTCTTCCTCTCTCTTCCTCCTCTCTCTTCCTCCTCCCTCCTCTTCCTCTCTCTTTTCCTCTCTCTTCCTCCTCTCTCTTCCTCCTCTCTCCTCTTCCTCTCTCTTCCTCCTTTCTCTTCCTCCTCTCTCCTCTTCCTCTCTCTTCCTCCTCTCTCTTCCTCCTCTCTCTTCCTTCTCTCTCTTCCTCCTCTCTCTTCCTCCTGTCTCTTCCTCCTCTCTCTTCCTCCTCTCTCTTCCTCCTCTCTCCTCCTCCTCTCTCCTCCTCCTCTCTCTTCCTCCTCTCCCCTCCTCCTCTCTCTTCCTCATCTCTCCTCCTTGTCTCTCCTCTTCCTCCTCTCCCTTCCTCCTTTCTCTTCCTCCTCTCTCTTCCTCCTCCCTCCTCTTCCTCTCTCTTTTCCTCTCTCTTCCTCCTCTCTCTTCCTCCTCTCTCCTCCTCCTCTCTCTTCCTCCTCTCTCCTCTTCCTCTCTGTTCCTCCTCTCTCTTCGTCCTCTCTCTTCCTCCTCTCTTCTCCTCCTCTCTCTTCCTTCTCTCTCTTCTTCCTCTCTCTTCCTCCTCTCTCTTCCTCCTCTCTCTTCCTCCTCCCTCCTCTTCCTCTCTCTTTTCCTCTCTCTTCCTCCTCTCTCTTCCTCCTCTCTCCTCTTCCTCTCTCTTCCTCCTTTCTCTTCCTCCTCTCTCCTCTTCCTCTCTCTTCCTCCTCTCTCTTCCTCCTCTCTCTTCCTTCTCTCTCTTCCTCCTCTCTCTTCCTCCTGTCTCTTCCTCCTCTCTCTTCCTCCTCTCTATTCCTCCTCTCTCCTCCTCCTCTCTCTACCTCCTCTCTCTTCCAACTGTCTCTTCCTCCTCTCTCCTCCTTGTCTCTCCTCTTCCTCTCTCTTCCTCCTCATCTTCCTCCTCTCCCTTCCTCCTGTCTCTTCCTCCTCTCTCTTCCTCCTCTCTCTTCCTCCTCTCTCCTCCTCCTCTCTCCTCCTCCTCTCTCTTCCTCCTCTCCCCTCCTCCTCTCTCTTCCTCATCTCTCCTCCTTGTCTCTCCTCTTCCTCTCTCTTCCTCCTCTCCCTTCCTCCTTTCTCTTCCTCCTCTCTCTTCCTCCTCCCTCCTCTTCCTCTCTCTTTTCCTCTCTCTTCCTCCTCTCTCTTCCTCCTCTCTCCTCCTCCTCTCTCTTCCTCCTCTCTCCTCTTCCTCTCTCTTCCTCCTCTCTCTTCGTCCTCTCTCTTCCTCCTCTCTTCTCCTCCTCTCTCTTCCTTCTCTCTCTTCTTCCTCTCTCTTCCTCCTCTCTCTTCCTCCTCTCACTTCCTCCTCTCTCTTCCTCCTCTCTCTTCCTCCTCTCTCCTCTTCATCTTTCTTCCTCCTCTCTCTTCCTCCTCTCTCTTCCTCCTGTCTCATCCTCCTCTCTCTTCCTCCTCTCTCCTCTACCTCTCTCTTCCTCGTCTCTCCTCTACCTCACACTTCCTCTTCTCTCTTCCTCCTCTCTCTTCATCCTCTCTCTTCCTCCTCTCTCTTCCTCCTCTCTCCTCTACATCTCTCTTCCTCCTCTCTCTTCCTCCTCTCTCCTCCTCCTCTCTCTTCCTCATCTCTCTTCCTTGTCTCTCCTCTTCCTGTCTCTTCCTCCTCTGTCTTCCTCCTCTCCCTTCCTCCTGTCTCTTCCTCCTCTCTCTTCCTCCTCTCTCTTCCTCCTCTCTCCTCCTCCTCTCTCTTCCTCCTCTCTCTTCCTCCTCTCTCCTCCTCCTCTCTCTTCCTCATCTCTCCTCTACCTCTCTCTTCCTCGTCTCTCCTCTACCTCACACTTCCTCCTTTCTCTTCCTCCTCTCTCCTCCTCTTCTCTCCTCTTCCTCTCACTTCCTCTTCTCTCTTCCTCCTCTCTCTTCATCCTCTCTCTTCCTCCTCTCTCTTCCTCCTCTCTCCTCTACATCTCTCTTCCTCCTCTCTCTTCCTCCTCTCTCCTCTTCCTCTCTCTTCCTCCTCTCTCTTCCTCCTCTCCCTTCCTCCTGTCTCTTCCTCCTCTCTCTTCTTCCTCTCTCTTCCTCCTCTCTCTTCCTCCTCTCTCCTCCTTCTCTCTCCTCCTACTCTCTCTTCCTCCTCTCTCTTCCTCCTCTCTCCTCCTCCTCTCCCTCCTCTCTATTTCTCCTCCCTCCTCCTCCTCTCTCTACCTCCTCTCTCTTCCACCTGTCTCTTCCTCCTCTCTCTTCCTCCTCTCTCTTCCTCATCTCTCTTCTTCCTCTCTCCTCCTCCTCTCTCTTCCTCATCTCTCATCCTTGTCTCTCCTCTTCCTCTCTCTTACTCCTCTCTCTTCCTCCTCTCTCCTCTTCCTCTCTCTTCCTCCTCTCTCTTCCTCCTCTCTCTTCCTCCTCTCTACTCTTCCTCTCTCTTCCTCCTCTATCTTTCTCCTGTCTCCTCTTCCTCTCTCTTCCTCCTCTCTTCCTCCTCTCTCTTCCTCCTCTCTCCTCTTCATCTCTCTCTTCCTCCTCTGTCTTCCTCCTCTCTCCTCTTCCTCTCTCTTCCTCCTCTCTCTTCCTCCTCTCTCTTCCTCCTGTGAGAAACTATGGACTAGGGTATTGTTTATTAAGATTCATGTAAAAGACTAGGCAACAAAAGGTATGGAAACGCCTATGCAAAACAGCTACCAGACAATTAGGCACCGTTTGGAGGCTCATCTGGGAGGAAACCAAGTACCTTTTGTGTAAAATAAGATAACCGTGATTTGGAGGCTCATCTGGGAGGAAACCAAGTACCGTAAGATAAGATAACCGTGATCTGGGGACTCACCTGGGAGGAAACCAGATACCGACAGAAACAGGACAAACCACCCCCATATAAGGACATAGGAATGAGGAATTAACTATAGAACAAAGGAAGAAGACTCCTTACTCCGGAAGCAGAAGCGACCGAAGCATGCGCAGAACGTCTCCATGATCACGGAAGTAAAAAGTATAAAAAGGGACTGTTTGAACTGCTGGGCGCGGTAGTTGGCAGAGCGCAGACTCCCCTGCCGTCCAGCGCTGTCTTTGCTCATATTCTACTTGCTATAATTAATAAAACTTTAATTGGATTATGATCCGTTGTGGTCGCAATTTATAACACTCCTCTCTCTTCCTCCTCTCTCCTCCTCCTCTCCCTCCTCTCTAGTCCTCCTCTCTCCTCCTCCTCTTTCTACATCCTCTCTCTTCCTCCGCTCTCTTCCACCTGTCTCTTCCTCCTCTCTCTTCCTCCACTCTCTTCCTCCTCTCTCTTCCTCCTCCCTCTTCCTCCTCTCTCTTCCTCCTCTCTCTACCTCCTCTCTCCTTCTCCTCTCTCTTCCTCATCTTTCCTCCTTGTCTCTCCTCTTCCTCTCTCTTTCTCCTCTCTCTTCCTCCTTTCTCTTCCTCCTGTCTTCCTCCTCTCTCCTCCTCCTCTCTCCTCCTACTCTCTCTTCCTCCTTTCTCTTCCTCCTCTCTCTTCGTCCTCTCTCCTCCTCCTCCCTCATCCTCCTCTCTCTTCCCCCTCTCTCTCTTCCTCTCCCTTCCTCCTCTATATTACTCCTGTCTCTTCCTCCTCTCTCTTCCTCCTCTCTCCTCTTCCTTTCTCTTCCTCCTCTCTCTTCCTCTTCTCTCCTCCATCTCTCTCCTCTTCTTCTCTCTTCCTCCTCTCTCTTCCTCCTCTCTCATCCTCCTCTCTCTTCCTCCTCTCTCCTCTACCTCTCTCTTCCTCCTCTTCCTCTTCCTCTCCCTTCCTCCTCTCTCTTCCTCCTCTCTCTTCGTCCTCTCTCTTCCTCGTCTCTCCTCTACCTCACACTTCCTCCTCTCTCCTCCTCTTCTCTCCTCTTCCTCTCACTTCCTCTTCTCTCTTCCTCCTCTCTCTTCATCCTCTCTCTTCCTCCTCTCTCTTCCTCCTCTCTACTCTACCTCTCTCTTCCTCCTCTCTCTTAATCCTCTCTCCTCCACCTCTCTCTTCCTCATCTCTCCTCCTTGTATCTCCTCTTCCTCTCTCTTCCTCCTCTCTCTTCCTCCTCTCCCTTCCTCCTGTCTCTTCCTCCTCTCTCTTCCTCCTCTCTCTTCCTCCTCTCTCATCCTCCTCTCTCTTCCTCCTCTCTCGTACTTCTCTCTCCTCCTCCTCTCTCTTCTTCCTCTCTCTTCCTCCTCTCTCTTCCTCCTCTCTCCTCCTCCTCTCTCCTCCTACTCTCTCTTCCTCCTCTCTCTTCCTCCTCTCTCCTCCTCCTCTCCCTCCTCTCTATTCCTCCTCCCTACTCCTCCTCTCTCTACCTCCTCTCTCTTCCACCTGTCTCTTCCTCCTCTCTCTTCCTCATCTCTCATCCTTGTCTGTCCTCTTCCTCTCTCTTACTCCACTCTCTTCCTCCTCTCTCCTCTTCCTCTCTCTTCCTCCTCTCTCTTCCTCCTCTCTCTTCCTCCTCTCTCTTCCTCCTCTCTCTTCCGCCTCTCTCCTCTTCCTCTCTCTTCCTCCTCTCTCTTCCTCCTCCCTCCTCTTCCTCTCTCTTTTCCTCTCTCTTCCTCCTCTCTCTTCCTCCTCTCTCTTCCTCTTCCTCTCTCTTCCTCCTCTCTCTTCCTCCTCTCTCCTCTTCCTCTCTCTTCCTCCTCTCTCTTCCTCCTCTCTCTTCCTCATCCCTCCTCCTCCTCCTCTTCCTCCTCTCTCCTCTTCCTCTCTCTTCCTCCTCTCTCTTCCTCCTCTCTCTTCCTCCTCTCTCTTCCTCCTGATTCTTCCTCCTCTCTCTTCCTCCTCTCTCTTCCTCCTCTCTATTCCTCTTCTCTCTTTCTCCTCTCTCTTCCTCCTCTCTCCTCCTCTTCTCTCCTCTTCCTCTCACTTCCTCTTCTCTCTTCCTCCTCTCTCTTCATCCTCTCTCTTCCTCCTCTCTCTTCCTCCTCTCTACTCTACCTCTCTCTTCCTCCTCTCTCCTCCTCTTCTCTCCTCTTCCTCTCACTTGCTCTTCTCTCCTCCTCCTCTCTCTTCTTCCTCTCTCTTCCTCCTCTCTCTTCCTCCTCTCTCCTCTTCGTCTCTCTTCCTCCTCTCCCTTCCTCCTCTCTCTTCCTCCTCTCTCCTCTTCCTCTCTCTTCCTCCTCTCTCTTCCTCCTCTCTCCTCTTCCTCTCTCTTCCTCCTTTCTCTTCATCCTCTCTCCTCTTCCTCTCTCTTCCTCCTCGCTCTTCCTCCTCCCTCCTCCTCCTTTTCCTCCTCTCTCCTCTGCCTCTCTCTTCGTCCTCTCTCTTCCTCCTCTCTCTTCCTCCTCTCTCTTCCTCCTCTCTCCTCCTCCTCTCTCTTCCTCCTCTCTCTTCCTCCTCTCTCTTCCTCATCTCTCCTCTTCCTCTCTCTTCCTCCTCTCTCTTCCTCCTCCCTCCTCTTCCTCTCTCTTTTCCTCTCTCTTCATCCTCTATCTTTCTCCTGTCTCCTCTTCCTCTCTCTTCCTCCTTTCTCTTCCTCCTCTCTCTTCTTCCTCTCTCTTCCTCCTCTCTCTTCCTCCTCTCTCTTCCTCCTCCCTCCTCCTCCTTTTCCTCCTCTCTCCTCTTCCTCTCTCTTCCTCCTCTCTCTTCCTCCTCTCTCTTCCTTCTCTCTCTTCCTCCTCTCTCTTCCTCCTGTCTCTTCCTCCTCTCTCTTCCTCCTCTCTATTCCTCCTCTCTCCTCCTCCTCTCTCTACCTCCTCTCTCTTCCACCTGTCTCTTCCTCCTCTCTCCTCCTCCTCTCTCTTCCTCCTCTCTCCTCCTTGTCTCTCCTCTTCCTCTCTCTTCCTCCTCATCTTCCTCCTCTCCCTTCCTCCTGTCTCTTCCTCCTCTCTCTTCCTCCTCTCTCTTCCTCCTCTCTCCTCCTCCTCTCTCCTCCTCCTCTCTCTTCCTGCTCTCTCCTCCTCCTCTCTCTTCCTCATCTCTCCTCCTTGTCTCTCCTCTTCCTCTCTCTTCCTCCTCTCTCTTCCTCCTCCCTCCTCCTCCTTTTCCTCCTCTCTCCTCTTCCTCTCTCTTCCTCCTCTCTCTTCCTCCTCTCTCTTCCTTCTCTCTCTTCCTCCTCTCTCTTCCTCCTGTCTCTTCCTCCTCTCTCTTCCTCCTCTCTATTCCTCCTCTCTCCTCCTCCTCTCTCTACCTCCTCTCTCTTCCACCTGTCTCTTCCTCCTCTCTCCTCCTTGTCTCTCCTCTTCCTCTCTCTTCCTCCTCATCTTCCTCCTCTCCCTTCCTCCTGTCTCTTCCTCCTCTCTCTTCCTCATCTCTATTCCTCCTCTCTCCTCCTCCTCTCTCCTCCTCCTCTCTCTTCCTGCTCTCTCCTCCTCCTCTCTCTTCCTCATCTCTCCTCCTTGTCTCTCCTCTTCCTCTCTCTTCCTCCTCTCTCTTCCTCCTCCCTCCTCCTCCTTTTCCTCCTCTCTCCTCTTCCTCTCTCTTCCTCCTCTCTCTTCCTCCTCTCTCTTCCTTCTCTCTCTTCCTCCTCTCTCTTCCTCCTGTCTCTTCCTCCTCTCTCTTCCTCATCTCTATTCCTCCTCTCTCCTCCTCCTCTCTCTACCTCCTCTCTCTTCCACCTGTCTCTTCCTCCTCTCTCCTCCTTGTCTCTCCTCTTCCTCTCTCTTCCTCCTCATCTTCCTCCTCTCCCTTCCTCCTGTCTCTTCCTCCTCTCTCTTCCTCCTCTCTCTTCCTCCTCTCTCCTCCTCCTCTCTCCTCCTCCTCTCTCTTCCTCCTCTCTCCTCCTCCTCTCTCTTCCTCATCTCTCCTCCTTGTCTCTCCTCTTCCTCTCTCTTCCTCCTCTCCCTTCCTCCTTTCTCTTCCTCCTCTCTCTTCCTCCTCCCTCCTCTTCCTCTCTCTTTTCCTCTCTCTTCCTCCTCTCTCTTCCTCCTCTCTCCTCCTCCTCTCTCTTCCTCCTCTCTCCTCTTCCTCTCTCTTCCTCCTCTCTCTTCGTCCTCTCTCTTCCTCCTCTCTTCTCCTCCTCTCTCTTCCTTCTCCCTCTTCTTCCTCTCTCTTCCTCCTCTCTCTTCCTCCTCTCACTTCCTCCTCTCTCTTCCTCCTCTCTCTTCCTCCTCTCTCCTCTTCATCTTTCTTCCTCCTCTCTCTTCCTCCTCTCTCTTCCTCCTCTCACTTCCTCCTCTCTCTTCCTCCTCTCTTTTCCTCCTCTCGTCTTACTCTCTCTTCCTCTTCTCCCTTCCTCCTCTCTCTTCCTCCTCTCTCCTCCTCCTCTCTCTTCCTCCTCTATCTTCCTTCTCTCTCCTCCTCCTCTCACCTCCTACTATCTCTTCCTCCTCTCTCTTCCTCCTCTCTCCTCCTCCTCTCCCTCCTCTCTATTCCTCCTCTTTCCTCCTCCTCTCTCTACATCCTCTCTCTTCCTCCGCTCTCTTCCACCTGTCTCTTCCTCCTATCTCTTCCTCCACTCTCTTCCTCCTCTCTCTTCCTCCTCGCTCTTCCTCCTCTCTTCCTCCTCTCTCCTTCTCCTCTCTCTTCCTCATCTTTCCTCCTTGTCTCTCCTCTTCCTCTCTCTTCCTCCTCTCTCTTCCTCCTTTCTCTTCCTCCTGTCTTCCTCCTCTCTCCTCCTCCTCTCTCCTCCTACTCTCTCTTCCTCCTTTCTCTTCCTCCTCTCTCTTCGTCCTCTCTCCTCCTCCTCCCTCATCCTCCTCTCTCTTCCCCCTCTCTCTCTTCCTCTCTCTTCCTCCTCTATATTACTCCTGTCCCTTCCTCCTCTCTCTTCCTCCTCTCTCCTCTTCCTTTCTCTTCCTCCTCTCTCTTCCTCTTCTCCCCTCCATCTCTCTCCTCTTCTTCTCTCTTCCTCCTCTCTCTTCCTCCTGTCTCATCCTCCTCTCTCTTCCTCCTCTCTCCTCTACCTCTCTCTTCCTCGTCTCTCCTCTACCTCACACTTCCTCCTTTCTCTTCCTCCTCTCTCCTCCTCTTCTCTCCTCTTCCTCTCACTTCCTCTTCTCTCTTCCTCCTCTCTCTTCATCCTCTCTCTTCCTCCTCTCTCTTCCTCCTCTCTCCTCTACATCTCTCTTCCTCCTCTCTCTTCCTCCTCTCTCCTCCTCCTCTCTCTTCCTCATCTCTCCTCCTTGTCTCTCCTCTTCCTCTCTCTTCCTCCTCTGTCTTCCTCCTCTCCCTTCCTCCTGTCTCTTCCTCCTCTCTCTTCCTCCTCTCTCTTCCTCCTCTCTCCTCCTCCTCTCTCTTCCTCCTCTCTCTTCCTCCTCTCTCCTTCTCCTCTCTCTTCCTCCTCTCTCCTCTACCTCTCTCTTCCTCGTCTCTCCTCTACCTCACACTTCCTCCTTTCTCTTCCTCCTCTCTCCTCCTCTTCTCTCCTCTTCCTCTCACTTCCTCTTCTCTCTTCCTCCTCTCTCTTCATCCTCTCTCTTCCTCCTCTCTCTTCCTCCTCTCTCCTCTACATCTCTCTTCCTCATCTCTCTTCCTCCTCTCTCCTCCTCCTCTCTCTTCCTCATCTCTCCTCCTTGTCTCTCCTCTTCCTCTCTCTTCCTCCTCTGTCTTCCTCCTCTCCCTTCCTCCTGTCTCTTCCTCCTCTATCTTCTTCCTCTCTCTTCCTCCTCTCTCTTCCTCCTCTCTCTTCCTCCTCTCTCCTCCTACTCTCTCTTCCTCCTCTCTCTTCCTCCTCTCTCCTCCTCCTCTCCCTCCTCTCTATTTCTCCTCCCTCCTCCTCCTCTCTCTACCTCCTCTCTCTTCCACCTGTCTCTTCCTCCTCTCTCTTCCTCCTCTCACTTCCTCCTCTCTCTTCCTCCTCTCTCCTCCTCCTCTCTCTTCCTCCTCTATCTTCCTTCTCTCTCCTCCTCCTCTCTCCTCCTACTATCTCTTCCTCCTCTCTCTTCCTCCTCTCTCCTCCTCCTCTCTCTCCTCCTCCTCTCCCTCCTCTCTATTCCTCCTCTCTCCTCCTCCTCTCTCTACATCCTCTCTCTTCCTCCGCTCTCTTCCACCTGTCTCTTCCTCCTATCTCTTCCTCCACTCTCTTCCTCCTCTCTCTTCCTCCTCGCTCTTCCTCCTCTCTTCCTCCTCTCTCCTTCTCCTCTCTCTTCCTCATCTTTCCTCCTTGTCTCTCCTCTTCCTCTCTCTTCCTCCTCTCTCTTCTTCCTTTCTCTTCCTCCTGTCTTCCTCCTCTCTCCTCCTCCTCTCTCCTCCTACTCTCTCTTCCTCCTTTCTCTTCCTCCTCTCTCTTCGTCCTCTCTCCTCCTCCTCCCTCATCCTCCTCTCTCTTCCCCCTCTCTCTCTTCCTCTCTCTTCCTCCTCTATATTACTCCTGTCTCTTCCTCCTCTCTCTTCCTCCTCTCTCCTCTTCCTTTCTCTTCCTCCTCTCTCTTCCTCTTCTCTCCTCCATCTCTCTCCTCTTCTTCTCTCTTCCTCCTCTCTCTTCCTCCTGTCTCATCCTCCTCTCTCTTCCTCCTCTCTCTTCCTCCTCTCTCCTCCTACTCTCTCTTCCTCCTCTCTCTTCCTCCTCTCTCCTCCTCCTCTCCCTCCTCTCTATTTCTCCTCCCTCCTCCTCCTCTCTCTACCTCCTCTCTCTTCCACCTGTCTCTTCCTCCTCTCTCTTCCTCCTCTCTCTTCCTCATCTCTCTTCCTCCTCTCTCCTCCTCCTCTCTCTTCCTCATCTCTCATCCTTGTCTCTCCTCTTCCTCTCTCTTACTCCTCTCTCTTCCTCCTCTCTCCTCTTCCTCTCTCTTCCTCCTCTCTCTTCCTCCTCTCTCTTCCTCCTCTCTACTCTTCCTCTCTCTTCCTCCTCTATCTTTCTCCTGTCTCCTCTTCCTCTCTCTTCCTCCTCTCTTCCTCCTCTCTCTTCCTCCTCTCTCCTCTTCATCTCTCTCTTCCTCCTCTCTCTTCCTCCTCTCTCCTCCTCCTCTCTCCTCCTACTCTCTCTTCCTCCTCTCTCTTCCTCCTCTCTCCTCCTCCTCTCCCTCCTCTCTATTTCTCCTCCCTCCTCCTCCTCTCTCTACCTCCTCTCTCTTCCACCTGTCTCTTCCTCCTCTCTCTTCCTCCTCTCTCTTCCTCATCTCTCTTCCTCCTCTCTCCTCCTCCTCTCTCTTCCTCATCTCTCATCCTTGTCTCTCCTCTTCCTCTCTCTTACTCCTCTCTCTTCCTCCTCTCTCCTCTTCCTCTCTCTTCCTCCTCTCTCTTACTCCTCTCTCTTCCTCCTCTCTCCTCTTCCTCTCTCTTCCTCCTCTCTCTTCCTCCTCTCTCTTCCTCCTCTCTACTCTTCCTCTCTCTTCCTCCTCTATCTTTCTCCTGTCTCCTCTTCCTCTCTCTTCCTCCTCTCTTCCTCCTCTCTCTTCCTCCTCTCTCCTCTTCATCTCTCTCTTCCTCCTCTCTCTTCCTCCTCTCTCCTCTTCCTCTCTCTTCCTCCTCTCTCTTCCTCCTCTCTCTTCCTCCTGTGAGAAACTATGGACTAGGGTATTGTTTATTAAGATTCATGTAAAAGACTAGGCAACAAAAGGTATGGAAACGCCTATGCAAAACAGCTACCAGACAATTAGGCACCGTTTGGAGGCTCATCTGGGAGGAAACCAAGTACCTTTTGTGTAAAATAAGATAACCGTGATTTGGAGGCTCATCTGGGAGGAAACCAAGTACCGTAAGATAAGATAACCGTGATCTGGGGACTCACCTGGGAGGAAACCAGATACCGACAGAAACAGGACAAACCACCCCCATATAAGGACATAGGAATGAGGAATTAACTATAGAACAAAGGAAGAAGACTCCTTACTCCGGAAGCAGAAGCGACCGAAGCATGCGCAGAACGTCTCCATGATCACGGAAGTAAAAAGTATAAAAAGGGACTGTTTGAACTGCTGGGCGCGGTAGTTGGCGGAGCGCAGACTCCCCTGCCGTCCAGCGCTGTCTTTGCTCATATTCTACTTGCTATAATTAATAAAACTTTAATTGGATTATGATCCGTTGTGGTCGCAATTTATAACAATTCCTGGTGCCGTGACTCGGATAAGGAACGGTGGGCTTCTGTCCTCCGGGGAGGCGCCCCGCGGCAGTCCGCGGCCCCGCGACCGACAGCCTACCTCAACCTTACCGACGAACCTAAAATCTAGAATAATGAGCAAAGGAGAAACCGGTAAAATCCCATAAAAATTCTGTGCACGGGAGTCCGGACGAAGACGCAGGTCGCGTAAGTATATTGCGAATTTTTTCGCGGATCGGCCGTTCGGGCGGGATTGGGCGTCCTGGAATATAACGAGTGAGAGGTTCGATATACTGAACCAAGCGAGTGTGGACTCTTAAGTACTGCGTTTCCCATCTCCCGCGAGGGACTGGGCCAGGAACAAGGGGAGTGAGTGAGTGTGTGTTTGTGGATATTCCAGAAGATGGGGGCGAAGGGCAGCAAGCCTTCGACTCCCATGGGAAGGGTACCTGCTGTACCTAGAAACACCCCTCTGGCATATATCTTAGATAATTGGAGATATTTCCCTGGAACCTTAGGGAAAGATAAACAAAAAATGATAGAATATTGTACTAAAAAAATGGGGAGGGAAAAAGATTTCTAAAAAAGTCTTTTGGCCAGTTTATGGGTCAGAAGAGGATTGGGTAAGGCAACAATTAAACCTCTGGGTTAATAACAAAAAACCCCTTAACCCGGAGGAGAGTCAGTATGCTGAAGTGTGGTTAAAAAGACCGGGACCTAGGCTTTACCCTCTGAATGAAGTAGAAACAAAACAAAAGAAAAAGAAGGAAGAATTAGATGAAACTCTTTTTACTCCCCCTCCTTATATTCCCCCTCCTGATCCCGCAGTCCCTCCAGAGGTCCCCAGAGCGCCCACTCCCCCACCAGAGTCAGAACAAGGGCCCCCCCCCTCCTTCTAGACGTGTAACTAGAAGTCAAAAGGAGGCAGCTCAAATGTATCCTCTAAGGGAAATGCCCATGGGGGGACCTCAGCCTGTGATTGGATATATTTCTGTACCTCTAAGCTCGGCTGACCTACGAGATTTTAAAAGAACCGAGATGGGAAACTTAATTGAAGACCCACTCGGAGTGGCAGAAAGATTAGATCAATTTTTGGGGCCAAACCTTTATACTTGGGATGAGATGCAATCTATCCTTGGTCAATTATTTACTACCGAGGAAAGAGATATGATTAGACGAGCAGGAATGAGACTGTGGGATGCTCAGCATGCCCAAGGACCCCAAGCAGATACTAAATGGCCACACCAAAGACCTAATTGGAATAATCAGGATCCGGTACATAGAACTCATATGCAGGACCTGAGAACTATAGTAATTCAAGGGATTAGAGAAGCAGTACCCTGTGGCCAGAACATCAATAAAGCATTTAATGAAATGCAAAAGAAAGATGAAAGCCCTACTGAGTGGCTAGAACGACTGAGGAAAGCCCTTCAGCTGTACTCTGGGGTAAACCCAGACGACCCTTTAGGGCAAGCGCTCCTCAAAACTCAGTTTGTGGCAAAATCATGGGAAGATATCAGAAAGAAAATTGAAAAGTTAGACGACTGGCAGAATAGAGGGTTGGATGAATTATTGAGGGAAGCTCAGAAAGTCTACGTAAGGCGGGAAGAAGAGAGTAGCAAGCGACAAGTAAAAATGATGGTAGCAGCGGTCAGAGAGGATCGCAGAGGGCGGACTGGTGAACACAGATCAGCTGGAACGAAACAAAGGAATGTGGAAGTAAGAAAGGAACAGAGATGTTGTTTTTACTGTGGGAAGAAGGGACATATAAAGAAGCATTGTAGAGAAAGAATCAGGGATGAGGAAATATTGAAAACGGAATAGGAAAGTCAGGGGCTCTATATCTTAGGGGACCGGAGTCATCATGAGCCCTTGATAAAATTAAAAATAGGTCCTGTGATGGTTTAGCCCCTGCCGGGGTCTGAGACCACGCGGCCGCTGCCCCTCCCCCACAAAGGGAGTGAAATACAAAGCCCCAAGACTGAAATAAGGAAAGGTTTAATACAACAGTGCAATAGCAACACAACAAACAACAGCAATAACAATAACAGTAATAGTGATAGCAATGAACAGAGCAAAATAGCTACCAAATACAGCAGTTTGAAGCACGATGTACAAAACCACGAGTGCACCGCTCTCCGCGCCAGGAAAATGTGACCTGCCAGGATGTGACGTCCGCATGGTATCTGAATAACCCGGCCAGAGCTCCCCCCCCACTGCTGGGGAAACTTAACCCTATCCTGGTTAAACCAGGACATAATCCACCCCTTTATTCTATACCATGTGCGTCACATCCAGCTGCCACTTAGCAATTAGCACTGACAAAGAAAAATTAGCAAAAGCACAGTATAACTCACGGTGTGTTTTCACCCACAATCAAGTCCCCTTGTGGCACGCATCGGACCTCTCCATCCTTCTGCATCACCCACCAGGTGCACCCAGGTCCTTGAGCAAAAACAATCCCGTGGATGGGTTTGCCTTTGCCCGGCGCAGGACTAACCCAGACCATTTTTCCCAGCAGGTCCCTCATGCGCACCACAGGGACTCTATCCCCGTCCACAACACGTGGAAGTTTTGACTGAGCCGGGCCAGCTCGATTGGCAGATCCTCTTGTGTTCACTAACCAAGTGGCCTTTGTCAGATGTGTGTCCCAGTGTTTGAAGGTTCCACCCCCCATTGCTCTCAATGTAGTTTTTAACAGTCCATTGTAGCGCTCGATCTTCCCGGAGGCTGGTGCGTGGTAGGGGATGTGGTAGACCCACTCGATGCCGTGTTCTTCTGCCCAGGCATCTATGAGGTTATTTCGGAAGTGAGTCCCGTTGTCCGACTCAATCCTTTCTGGGGTGCCGTGTTGCCACAGGACTCGCTCTTCAAGGCCCAGGATGGTATTTCGGGCGGTGGCGTGGGACACTGGATAAGTTTCGAGCCACCCAGTGGTTGCTTCCACCATTGTGAGCACGTGGCGCTTGCCTCGGCGGGTCTGTGGCAGCGTGATGTAGTCGATCTGCCAAGCCTCTCCATATTTATATTTCATCCATCGATCTTCATTCCGCTGGGGCTTCACCCGTTTGGCTTGTTTGATTGCAGCACACGTCTCACATCCGTGGATGATCTCTGCGATGGCGTCAATGGTGAGGTCCACCCCTCGATCTCGAGCCCACCTATACGTTGCATCTCTGCCTTGGTGGCCCGAGGTCTCATGGGCCCACCGGGCTATGAACAGTTCACCTTTACGCTGCCAGTCCAAGTCCACCTGAGCCACCTCGATCTTAGCAGCTTGGTCCGCCTGCTGGTTATGCTGATGTTCATCAGTGGCTCGGTTCTTGGGTATATGGGCGTCCACATGGCGCACCTTCACAACGAGGTTCTCCACCCGGGCTGCAATATCCTGCCATACTTCAGCGGCCCAGATGGGTCTGCCCTTGCGTTGCCAGTTGTTCTGTTTCCATTGCTGCAACCACATCCACAGGGCACTTGCCATCACCCACGAGTCAGTGTAGATGTAGAGCCTCGGCCACTTTTCTCGCTCAGCAATCTCCAAAGCCAATTGGATGGCTTTCACCTCTGCGAACTGGCTCGATTCACCTTGTCCCTCAACAGCTTCAGTGGTTTCTCGTGTGGGATGCCACACTGCAGCCTTCCATCGTCGATGTTTTCCCACAATGCGGCAAGACCCATCAGTGAACAGGGCATATTGTTTTTCTTCCTCTGGCAGCTCGTTATATGGTGGGGCCTCCTCAGCACGTTTCACCTCTTGTTCTGGTGACATCCCAGCATCTTTGCTCTCTGGCCAGTTCATGATCATTTCCACTAATCCTGGGGGGTCGCGGTTCCCTATTCGAGCCCGTTGTGTTATCAACGCAACCCATTTACTCCACGTGGCATCTGTTGCATGATGTGTGGAGGGAGCCTTTCCTTTGAACATCCATCCCAGCACCGGCAGTCGAGGTGCCAGGAGGAGCTGTGTCTCAGTGCCGACCACTTCTGAGGCAGCTCGAATTCCTTCGTACGCTGCCAGTATCTCCTTCTCAGTCAGGGTATAGTTAGCTTCAGAGCCTTTGTATCCCCGGCTCCAAAAGCCTAGAGGTCGGCCTCGGGATTCCCCATCTGCTCTCTGCCAAAGGCTCCAGGAAGGGCCATTCTCCCCGGCTGCGGTGTAGAGCACGTTCTTAATCTCCTGCCCAGTCCGGACGGGCCCGAGAGCCACTGCCTGGGTAATCTCCTGCTTAATTTGTTCAAAGGCTTGTTGTTGCTCTGGGCCCCATTTAAAATCGTTCTTCTTGCGGGTTACGTGGTAGAGAGGGCTCACAATCAGGCTGTAGTTTGGGATGTGCATCCTCCAGAACCCCACAGCGCCCAGGAAAGATTGAGTCTCTTTTTTGGTGGTTGGTGGGGCCATGGCTGTTATCTTGTTTATCACCTCCATTGGGATGTGGCGACGCCCATCTTGCCATTTTATTCCTAGGAACTGAATCTCCCTTCCAGGCCCCTTAACTTTCTGTCGCTTGATGGCAAAACCAGCCTTCAGAAGGATTTCAATTACCTTCTTTCCTTTCTCAAAGACTTCCTCAGCTGTGTCCCCCCATACAATGATATCATCAATGAACTGCAGGTGTTCTGGAGCCCCACCTTTCTCCAGTGCAGTATGGACCAGTCTATGGCAAATGGTAGAACTGTGTTTCCACCCCTGGGGCAATCGATTCCAGGTGTACTGGATGCCCCTCCAAGTGAACGCAAACTGTGGCCTGCACTCTGGTGCTATTGGAATGGAGAAAAACGCGTTAGCGATGTCAATCGTGGCGTACCACTTGGCTGCCTTCGACTCCAGCTCATACTGGAGCTCTAGCATGTCTGGCACTGCAGCACTCATCGCTGGCGTAACTTCATTCAGGCCACGGTAGTCCACGGTCAGTCTCCATTCACCATTAGGTTTTCTCACTGGCCATATGGGGCTGTTGAAAGGTGAGTGAGTCTTACTGATCACCTTCTGGCTTTCTAGTCGACGGATCAGCTGATGGATGGGGACCAGGGAGTCTCGGTTAGTACGGTACTGCCGCCGGTGCACCGTCTTGGTGGCAATTGGCACTCGCTGCTCTTCAACCTTAAGCGACCCCACCACCGAGGGGTCCTCTGAGAGGCCGGGTAAGGTGGACAATTGCTCAACCTCCTCCAGGGCAGCTATACCAAAGGCCCACCGGTACCCTTTTGGGTCTTTGAAGTACCCTCTCCTGAGGTAGTCTATACCTAGGATGCACGGGGCATCTGGGCCAGTCACAATGGGGTGCTTATGCCAGTCCTTCCCAGTTAAGCTCACTTCAGCCTCTAATAGAGTCAGCTGTTGGGACCCCCCTGTCACTCCAGAGATGCAGATGGATTCAACCCCACTGTGGCTCGACGGCATCAGGGTGCACTGTGCGCCAGTGTCTACCAAGGCCTTATATTCTTGTGGTTCTGATGTGCCAGGCCATCGGACCCACACCTTCCAGTAAATCCGATTATCCCTTTCCTCCACCTGGCTGGAGGCAGGGCCCCTCTAATCCTGCTCACCATCACTCACTTGATCTAAGAGTGAGTCCTGCAGGAATGACTTCCTGGTCCCCTCAAGAGGGTCAAGCATACTGTTGGTCATTCTATTCTGTCTGGGGCATTTCTGACTAGACACTGGAGCTGCATCTCTCCTGGAAGACTCCCCTTTCATGGTGGTCTTCCCTTTCAGTTGCTGTACTCGTGCAGCTAGGGCGGAAGTGGGCTGTCCATGCCACCTTCTCATGTTCTCCCCATTGTCACGGAGGAAGAACCACAGGGTGCCCCGTGGTGTGTACCTTCTACCGCCCTTCTCTTGGGTGGGGAAACGCCTGCTTCTAATAGCTGAGACATCGGCCCGTGCAGGCGGAACATAGGACATGTCCTGTTCCACTTTCTGGAGCCTCTGAGACAGTTCCTCTACGGCTGAAACCCAGGCATGTTGGGAGGAAGGGAGACTTCCCTCATAGTGCCGGAGCTGCATAGTCACTTCATCCACTGTCTGATTGTCTCGCCACCAGGATGCTGCTGCTAATGCTTTGGAATGTCCCTCTGGTCCACTTTGCAGGAACTTCCGCCACATCAGCTGTGTACAAGGGACCTGATCTGGATCCAATGGTGACTGCTCATTATTCAGATCACCATAGATCATATCAAACACAGCCATTTCCCTGAGATTTTGGATGCCTTTCTCCATGTCGGTCCACTTGCCTAACCGACATAGAGCATCATCCTTGTAGGGGTACTTCTCCCTCACAGCGAGCAGGAGTCGCTTCCAAAGGCTGAGGGTTTGAGCCTGTTTCCCTATTGCCTTGTCTATACCAGCCTGCTTGGCTAAAGGTCCCACCTGCTTGGCCTCTCTCCCTTCCAATTCCAAACCAGCAGCTCCAGTATCCCAGCACCGGAGCAACCAGGTGCAAATTTGCTCGCCTGCAGTGCGGCTGTAATCCTTCCGCATATCTCGCAACTCACTGAGGGATAGAGACCGGATGGTTACCTCCGGCTCTTCCTCCTGCTCTCGTGATGGGCCTGGTTCATTATCACCCTGTACATTGCGAGGGGATTTTTTGGTATATTTGGTTTTCCGTATAGGGGCAACTGATACTGGCACTGCTTGTCCCTCCGGCTCAGCTGCTGTGCTGGTGGAGGTGACCGGTACTGGCGCTGCCTGTCCCCCTGGCCCAGCTGCTGTACGAGCAGGTTCACTTTCAGACCCTGCAGCTCTTTCGCCCCCTTGAGGGCAGTGACCAGTGTTAAGGGCGATGCGGTAAGCATGGGCAAGCCCCCAGCACATCGCAAGGATTTGTGTCTCCCGGGATTTGTCAGATTGGCAGCACACCTTTTCCAAACACTCCACCAGTTTATCAGGACTCTGCACTTGTTCGGCAGTGAGATCCCAAAGCATTGGGGGTGACCACTGACTCAGGCACTTGCCCATCTTTTCCCACACACCTTGCCATTTATAACTATCTGCCCCCGGGGCAGGTTTCCGGGTGGTGCTATTGTTGGAGAAGTACCGCATGGCCCAAAACAAGATCTGGCAGGCATTTAGAAAGCATTGTGCTGCAAGCACACTGGCCTGGATGCTCCAGGGATAGCTGAAACTCTCAAAAACCGAGAGAATCTCCTCCCCTGGCTCACCCATAGAGGGGGTGAGACCCCAAACATAAGACCAGGCAGCAAACAGGTAGCGGTGCACCCCCACAAGCAGCGAAACGAGCCCATTATAAGCAGACAGTAACCAGTAGATCAGAACAAGTCCCTTGATACATTTTCCACCGAGAACAAACACCAGCACTGGGAACACACAGGGGATATAAGGATTGATCCAGCCCCACCACGCAAGCAAATTGCCCAGCATTGCAAACGCTTCTTATCAAACAATGCAAGTGAAACCAGAAAAAATTACACCTAACAGATTGCTCTAACACACTTCTCCTTTTGTCCTTATTTCAGTCTTCTCCAGCCTCACGTTGGAGCGCCAAAGTTGTGATGGTTTAGCCCCTGCCGGGGTCTGAGACCACGCGGCCGCTGCCCCTCCCCCACAAAGGGAGTGAAATACAAAGCCCCAAGACTGAAATAAGGAAAGGTTTAATACAACAGTGCAATAGCAACACAACAAACAACAGCAATAACAATAACAGTAATAGTGATAGCAATGAACAGAGCAAAATAGCTACCAAATACAGCAGTTTGAAGCACGATGTACAAAACCACGAGTGCACCGCTCTCCGCGCCAGGAAAATGTGACCTGCCAGGATGTGACGTCCGCATGGTATCTGAATAACCCGGCCAGAGCTCCCCCCCCACTGCTGGGGAAACTTAACCCTATCCTGGTTAAACCAGGACAGGTCCCCATAAACAAGAGTTCACCTTTTTAGTAGACACTGGGGCTGAAAAATCGACTATTAGGCAAATACCTGAAGGATGTAAAGTTTCCTCTGAAAAAGTACAAGTAATTGGAGCAAAAGGAGAACCCTTTAAAGTAAGCAAAATCAAAAATGTGGTATTTGAAACTGAAAATAAATTCGGAATGGGTGAACTCTTGCTCGTCCCTGAAGCAGAATTTAATTTGTTAGGACGAGATTTAATTGTTGAATTGCAATTAGAAATTAAAGTAAAAAATCAAGAGCTAACGGTATCTGCTTATCCTCTGACTGTGGAGGATCAAAAACAAATTAACTCTGATGTCTGGTACTCTCCGGACACAATAAGTAAATTGGAAATCCCACCGATTAAAATTCAAATTTCCGAACCCCACATACCTGTGAGGGTAAGGCAATATCCCATATCCTTAGAAGGACGGGGAGGATTAAAACCAGAAATTGATCGATTGTTAGCACAAGGAATCTTAGAGCCTTGTATGTCACCCTTTAACACCCCCATTTTACCTGTAAAAAAGCCAAATGGGAAATATCGGCTTGTACATGATTTAAGGGAAATAAACAAAAGAACTATCACCCGGTTCCCTGTAGTAGCAAATCCATACACACTGCTAAGCAAGCTAGGACCCCATAACTCCTGGTATAGTGTAGTTGATTTAAAGGATGCCTTTTGGGCCTGTCCACTGGCAGAAGAATGCCGTGATTATTTTGCATTTGAATGGGAAGACATAGAGACAGGCCGTAGACAGCAATTGAGATGGACCGTGCTTCCCCAGGGATTCACTGAGTCCCCTAATCTGTTTGGACAGGCCCTGGAGGAACTTTTAAAAGAATACCAGGTGCAAACGGGAAACGTGCTGTTACAGTATGTGGATGATCTACTCGTAGCAGGGAATAATAAGGAGGATGTAAGAAAAGAAAGCATTCGACTCCTAAACTTCCTTGCACAAAACGGACTAAGGGTATCACAAGAAAAGTTACAATTTGTGGAAGAAAAAAGTGAAATATTTGGGGCATTATTTGTTTAACGGCAAGAAGATATTAGATCCAGAGCGCATTAAAGGAATTCTAGAATTACCTATGCCTATCACTAAAAAGCAAATTCGGCAAGCATTAGGGCTATTTGGGTATTGTAGGCAATGGATAGAAAACTACAGCTTTAAAGTTAAATTTTTATATGAACAACTGTCTAAAGACAAAATACCCAAGTGGACTCCCCAGGATCAAGAGCAGTTTGCCAGTCTCAAAAGGGAGCTAAGTCAAGCACCGGTTTTAAGCCTCCCAGATTTAAAGCGGCCATTCCATTTATTCGTTAACATACATGAAGGAACAGCATTCGGAGTATTAACTCAGGAATGGGCCGGACAAAAGAAACCGGTGGCATACTTATCAAAGCTGTTAGATCCTGTAAGCAGGGGTTGGCCAAGTTGTTTACAAATCATTGTTGCTGCTGCCTTATTACTTGAGGAAACGAATCGCATTACCTTTAATGGGGAAGTTGTCTTATATGCACCTCATAATATCAGGGGAGTGTTACAACAAAAGGCAGAAAAGTGGCTTACTGATAGCCGATTATTAAAGTACGAAGGAATACTTATAGAATCCCCTAAACTATCTTTAAAAACTATTGGAGCAGTTAATCCCGCTGAATTTTTATACCCAGGAGAATGCAATGAACTATTACACAATTGCTTTCAAACAATTGAACAGCAAACACGCATTAGGCCAGACCTAGAAGAAGAAGAACTACAATGTGGAGAAGTATTATTTATAGATGGGTCATCACGAACAGTGGAAGGTAAACGATTGTCCGGATATGCCATCATTAAATTGGAAAAAGGAGAATTTGAAACAATAGAATCAGGCCCCCTGAGTGCCAGCTGGTCAGCCCAAGCCTGTGAGCTGTATGCATTGTGGAAAGCATTAGTGTCACTAAAGGGAAGGGATGGAACTATATATACGGACTCACGCTATGCGTTCGGAGTGGTGCATACCTTTGGAAAAATATGGGAGGAAAGAGGATTTGTTAACTCACAGGGAAAAGAACTGATACACCCGGAATTAATTCGGCGAGTTCTGGGGGCCTTGAAAATGCCGAATAAAATAGCAGTTGTACATATAAAAGGACATCAGCGAGGTACAAGTTATCAAGTTAGGGGGAATAATGCAGCTGATACAGAAGCAAAACGAGTGGCAGGGAATTATAATACAATTTTGACCATACAGCAAGTACCTGTTAGTAAAAATTTGAGCTTTGAGTCTGCAGAAAAGGAAAAGCTAGAACAAATGGGAGCTAAGGAACAGGATGGTAAGTACATATTACCAGATGGGAGAGAAGGTTTGCCAAAGGGCATAGCACTCGAAATATTTTCAAAAATACACAGTAAAACACACTGGGGAACTCAGGCGTTGGTTGATCATTTCAATCAACAGTTTGCCTGTATAGGCGTATATAATATAGCTAAGACAGTCACAGCAGCCTGTGAGACCTGTCAAAAGGTTAATCGAAACAACATGAGACAAAAACCTCTTGGAGGACGTTCCCCAGCATACAGACCTTTCTCACACATACAAATAGATTTTACTGAACTACCCAGGGCAGGGCGTTACAAACATTTATTAGTAATGGTGGACCACTTAACACATTATGTTGAGGCTTTTCCTGCCTCCAAGGCAACTGCTAACCAGGTTACTAAGGTATTACTTGAACATATTATACCTCGATATGGAGTACCTGATGTAATCGACTCAGACAGAGGAACACACTTTGTGTCAAAAATTATTAAAGATTTAACAGAAAGCTTGGGTATTAAGTGGGAATACCATACACCATGGCATCCACAAAGTTCGGGAAAAGTTGAAAGGATGAATGGAGAAATCAAAACTACTTTGACTAAATTAATGATAGAAACCAAATTATCATGGATTAAGTGCCTACCCATGGCACTATTAATTCTCAGAACCAGACCCCGAGCAGATGTAGGAATATCAGCATTTGAAATGGTGTATGGAATGTCCTATAGAATTGAAAGTCCACAAACAAATGTTTTAATTCGAGATCGTGTAATTAATGAATATGTTTCACAATTAGCAGAGCATCGTAACAAGCTTTGGGAACATGGACTGATTGTGCAACGACCCCCGTTGGACTTAAAAATTCACAATCTTAAACCTGGAGACTGGATATTGGTTAAAACGTGGAAAGAAGAAACCCTAAAACCCAATTGGGAGGGACCTTATCTTGTTTTGCTTACAACAGAAACAGCTGTCCGGACTGCTGAGCGTGGATGGACTCATGCCAGTCGCATTAAAGGCCCAGTGACAGGACCCCACTGGAAAGTAATCAGTACTCCAGGTGACACCAAGATAACCCTGAAAAGATAACGTAATAATAGAAACTTTGTTTGATTATTACCCTTTGGTATAAAGTGTATATTATTGTTTATATTTGCAATAATGATCCCCCTCTTCATATATTATATATAGAAGTGTACAAAGTGTACTAAAGGAAATTGTTAAACTAATACAGCCATACAATATTAAATATAGGAAATATGCTGATACAAATAATATATGTACTTTAAACATACAAAATTAGATGTAATAATTTAAACTACAATTGTTATCCATTTGCTTGTTTCAGGTGTAAGGTATACCAAGATAAATGGTGAACGCACTGTGAATATGGATACCCTCCGGTAGGAGTTTGCACACAGTGTTAGAAAATCCAAAGAATTCTCGCTAAGTGGGAACTAAAACAATTAAAATCTAAACAAGAAATTATTCAAGAATCCCATGAGTGGTGGGAAATTTTTACCAAAGGAATAAACCCTCAATATTATTGTTATCATTCCAACAAACCAGTCCCCTTTGTAGCTGAAATTTTAGCTATAAAGTGTAGAAGGGAAGTGCTGGCTGTGTCTTGCTTTGTCCCATTAGTTAAAGCTGTAAAGTGGGAAGCCTAAAAAAAGCCCGAAACAGCTATTCTCCTGAAGAATTCCCTTGCTGCCGAGAAGATGGTACACCCTATGGCTCGAAGCAACCGGGTCGACGGGCGAGGCAGAAGAGGAACAAACTGTGGAGAAAAGAACCAGAACAATGGGATGCAAAAGCAACCACGGCTGAACTTCCCCAAGACTGGTAAAAATATACTTAAATTGGCACGATTGATATACTCCCTTTTTCTTGGTATACCGTTAGTTTTGGCCCAAACAAATGGAAACCCCCATGAGCCGATGCTCTGGAAACTATATAACTTACAAGAATCTAAATTAATACAAAATAAGACCTCTACGGGAAATTGGAATTTTTCGGTACATTTATTCTCAATGATACCCTTTGATCAAGGAGGTTGCTTTGGAAACACTTGTCTAAATTTTTGTGTACAGGTGAATATTGTCCCTCGTCTAATTTATCATACTTCTGAGGAGGTGTTACGTCACTTCGAAGGAGACCTAAATAGACAAAAACGAGAGCCAATTACAGTGGTGACCCTAGCTACACTGCTGATAGCGGGCGGAGTTGGAGCAGGCACAGGCATAGCCTCCTTAGTAAAAGGTCAGGAATTACAAAGTTAGCAGATGGCTGTAGATGAGGATTTAGCAAAAATAGAACAATCTATCCAAAATTTAGCCACTTCAGTAAAGTCTTTATCAGAAGTAGTGCTGCAAAATAGAAGAGGATTAGATCTATTGTTCTTAAAGGAAGGAGGGTTATGTGTAGCCCTCAATGAAGAATGTTGTTCTTTTGCTGACCATACGGGAATAGTCCAAGACACCATGTCTGAACTCCGGAAAAGGTTAGATCAACGTAAAAAGGATCGTGAAGCGAGCAGGTCATGGTATGAAAACTGGTTTAATGTTTCACCTTGGCTAACCACTTTGTTATCTGCTTTAGCAGGACCACTTATCATATTGATTCTGGGACTCATATTTGGGCCTTGTCTATTACGCTATATTTTACATTTTATTAAAGAGAGGTTTGAAATAGCTAAGTTGCTTATTTTAAACACAGAATCTAACATAAAATATGAAACTGTATCTATTGATGAAGATGAAGATTATTGTGAATGTAGTATACCACACGAAAATTATTATTGTAAATGCCATAATAAATGTCAAAATTGTGGGAAAAGGATTGCTTATAATGCCGAAGATGAAAATAGCGTCTAATAAACAACAATAGAATAAAAAAAAAAAAAGGGGGGATTGTGAGAAACTATGGACTAGGGTATTGTTTATTAAGATTCATGTAAAAGACTAGGCAACAAAAGGTATGGAAACGCCTATGCAAAACAGCTACCAGACAATTAGGCACCGTTTGGAGGCTCATCTGGGAGGAAACCAAGTACCTTTTGTGTAAAATAAGATAACCGTGGTTTGGAGGCTCATCTGGGAGGAAACCAAGTACCTTTTGTGTAAAATAAGATAACCGTGGTTTGGAGGCTCATCTGGGAGGAAACCAAGTACCTTTTGTGTAAAATAAGATAACCGTGATTTGGAGGCTCATCTGGGAGGAAACCAAGTACCGTAAGATAAGATAACCGTGATCTGGGGACTCACCTGGGAGGAAACCAGATACCGACAGAAACAGGACAAACCACCCCCATATAAGGACATAGGAATGAGGAATTAACTATAGAACAAAGGAAGAAGACTCCTTACTCCGGAAGCAGAAGCGACCGAAGCATGCGCAGAACGTCTCCATGATCACGGAAGTAAAAAGTATAAAAAGGGACTGTTTGAACTGCTGGGCGCGGTAGTTGGCAGAGCGCAGACTCCCCTGCCGTCCAGCGCTGTCTTTGCTCATATTCTACTTGCTATAATTAATAAAACTTTAATTGGATTATGATCCGTTGTGGTCGCAATTTATAACACTCCTCTCTCTTCCTCCACTCTCCTCCTCCTCTCCCTCCTCTCTATTCCTCCTCTCTCCTCCTCCTCTCTCAACATCCTCTCTCTTCCTCCGCTCTCTTCCACCTGTCTCTTCCTCCTCTCTCTTCCTCCACTCTCTTCCTCCTCTCTCTTCCTCCTCCCTCTTCCTCCTCTCTCTTCCTCCTCTCTCTACCTCCTCTCTCCTTCTCCTCTCTCTTCCTCATCTATCCTCCTTGTCTCTCCTCTTCCTCTCTCTTTCTCCTCTCTCTTCCTCCTTTCTCTTCCTCCTGTCTTCCTCCTCTCTCCTCCTCCTCTCTCCTCCTACTCTCTCTTCCTCCTTTCTCTTCCTCCTCTCTCTTCGTCCTCTCTCCTCCTCCTCCCTCATCCTCCTCTCTCTTCCCCCTCTCTCTCTTCCTCTCCCTTCCTCCCCTATATTACTCCTGTCTCTTCCTCCTCTCTCTTCCTCCTCTCTCCTCTTCCTTTCTCTTCCTCCTCTCTCTTCCTCTTCTCTCCTCCATCTCTCTCCTCTTCCTCTCTCTTCCTCCTCTCTCTTCCTCCTCTCTCATCCTCCTCTCTCTTCCTCCTCTCTCCTCTACCTCTCTCTTCCTCCTCTTCCTCTTCCTCTCCCTTCCTCCTCTCTCTTCCTCCTCTCTCTTCGTCCTCTCTCTTCCTCGTCTCTCCTCTACCTCACACTTCCTCCTCTCTCTTCCTCCTCTCTCCTCCTCTTCTCTCCTCTTCCTCTCACTTCCTCTTCTCTCTTCCTCCTCTCTCTTCATCCTCTCTCTTCCTCCTCTCTCTTCCTCCTCTCTACTCTACCTCTCTCTTCCTCCTCTCTCTTAATCCTCTCTCCTCCACCTCTCTCTTCCTCATCTCTCCTCCTTGTATCTCCTCTTCCTCTCTCTTCCTCCTCTCTCTTCCTCCTCTCCCTTCCTCCTGTCTCTTCCTCCTCTCTCTTCCTCCTCTCTCTTCCTCCTCTCTCATCCTCCTCTCTCTTCCTCCTCTCTCGTACTTCTCTCTCCTCCTCCTCTCTCTTCTTCCTCTCTCTTCCTCCTCTCTCTTCCTCCTCTCTCCTCCTCCTCTCTCCTCCTACTCTCTCTTCCTCCTCTCTCTTCCTCCTCTCTCTTCATCCACTCTCTTCCAACACAATCTTCCTCCTCTCTCCTCTTCCTCTCTCTTTCTCCTCTCTCTTCCACCTCTCTATTCCTCCTCTCTCCTCTTGCTCTATCCTCTTCCTCTCTCTTCCTCCTCTCTCTTCCTCCTCTCTCCTCTTCCTCTCTCTTCCTCCTCTCTCCTCTTCATCTCTCTTCCTCCTCTCTCATCCTCCTCTGTCATCCTCCTCTCTCTTCCTCCTCTCTCCTCCTCCTCTCTCCTCTTCCTCTCTCTTCCTCCTCTCTCTTCCTCCTCTCTCCTCCTCCTCTCTCCTCTTCCTCTCTCTTCTTCCTCTATCTTCTTCCTCTCTCTTCCTCCTCGCTCTTCCTCATCTCTCTTCCTCCTCTCTCTTCCTCCTCTCTTCTCTTCCTCTCTCCTCTTCCTCTCTCTTCCTCCTCTCGCTCCCTCCTCTCTCTTCCTCCTCTCTCTTCCTCCTGTCTCCTCGTCCTCTCTCTTTCTCCTCTCTCTTCCACCTCTCTATTCCTCCTCTCTCCTCTTCCTCTATCCTCTTCCTCTCTCTTCCTCCTCTCTCTTCCTCCTCTCTCCTCTTCTTCTCTCTTCCTCCACTCTCTTCCTCCTCTCTCTTCCTCCTCTCAATTCCTCCTCCCTCCTCTTCCTCTCTCTTCCTCCTCTCTCTTCCTCCTCTCTCTTCCTCCTCTCTCTTCCTCCTGTCTCTTCCTCCTCTCTCTTCCTCATCTCTCTTCCTCCTCTCTCTTCCTCCTCTCTCTTCATCCTCTCTCTTCCTCCTCTCTCCTCTTCCTCTCTCTTCCTCCTCTCTTCTCTTCCTCTATCCTCTTCCTCTCTCTTCCTCCTCTCTCTTCCTCCTCTCTCCTCTTCCTCTCTCTTCCTACTCTCTCTTCCGCTTCTGTCTTCATCCTCTCTCCTCTTCCTCTCTCTTCCTCTACACTCTTCCTCCTCTCTCTTCCTCCTCTCTCTTCCTCCTCTCTCCTCTTCCTCTCTCTTCCTCCTCTCTCCTCTTCCTCTATCCTCTTCCTCTCTCTTCCTCCTCGCTCTTCCTCCTCTCTCTTCTTCCTCTCTCTTCTCCCTCTCTCTTCCTCATCTCTCTTCCTCCTCTGTCTTCCTCCTCTCTCCTCTTCCTCTCTCCTCTTCCTCTCTCTTCCTCATCTCTCTTCCTCCTCTCTCTTCCTCCACTCTCTTCCAACACAATCTTCCTCCTCTCTCCTCTTCTCTCTTCCTCCTCTATCTTCCTCCTCTGTCTTCCTCCTCTCAATTCCTCCTCTCTCCTCTTCCTCTCTCTTCCTCCTCTCTCTTCCTCCTCTCTCCTCTTTCTCTCTCCTCTTCCTCTCTCTTCCTCCTCTCTCTTCCTCCTCTCTCTTCCTCCACTCTCTTCCAACACAATCTTCCTCCTATCTCCTCTTCTTCTCTCTTACTCCTCTCTCTTCCTCCTCTCTCTTCTTCCTCTCTCTTCCTCCTCTCTCTTCCTCTTCTCTCTTCCGCCTCTCTCTTCCTCCTCTCTCCTCCTCCTCTCTCCTCCTCCTCTCTCTTCCTCCTCTCTCTTCCTCCTCTCTCTTCCGCCTCTTTCTTCCTCCTCTCTCTTCCTCCCGTCTCCTCCTTCTCTCTCCTCTTCCTCTCTCTTCCTCCTCTCTCTTCCTCCTCTCTCTTCCTCCTCTATCTTTCTCCTCTCTCTTCCTCCTCTCTCTTCCTCCTCTCTCTTCCTCTTCTCTCTTCCTCCTATCTCCTCTTCCACTCTCTTCCTCCTCTCTCTTCCTCCTCTCTCTTCCTCCTCTCTCTTCCTACTCTCTTCTCTCATCTCTCTTCCTCCTCTCTCTTCCTCCTCTCTCTTCCTCCTCTTTCTTACTCCTCTCTCTTTTTCCTCTGTCTTCCTCCTCTCTATTTCTCCTCTCTCATCCTCATCTCTCTTCCTCCTCTCTCTTCCTCCTCTCTCTTCCTCCTCTCAATTCCTCCCCTCTCTTCCTCTTCTCTCCTCTTTCTCTCTCTTCCTCCTCTCTCTTCCTCCTCTATCCTCCTCATCTCTCTTCCTCCTCTCTCTTCCTCCTCTCTCTTCCTCCTCTATCCTCCTCATCTCTCTTCCTCCTCACTCTTGCTCCTCTCTCTTCCTCCTCTCTCTTCTTCCTCTCTCTTCCTCCTCTCTCTTCCTCCTCTCTCTCCTCTTCTCTCCTCTTCCTCCCTCTTCCTCCTCTCTCTTCCTCATCTATCATCCTCATCTCTCTTCCTCCTCTCTCTTCCTCCTCTCTCTTCCTCCTCTCCCTTCCTCCTCTCTCTTCCTCCATTCTCTTCCAACACAATCTTCCTCCTCTCTCCTCTTCTTCTCTCTTCCTCCTCTCTCTTCCTCCTCTCTCTTCCTCCTCTTAATTCCTCCTCTGTCCTCTTCCTCTCTCTTCCTCCTCTCCCTTCCTCCTCTCTCTTCCTCCACTCTCTTCCAACACAAACTTCCTCCTCTCTCCTCTTCTTCTCTCTTCCTCCTCTCGCTTCCTCCTCTCTCTTCCTCCTCTCAATTCCTCCTCTCTCCTCTTCCTCTCTCTTCCTAGTATCTCTTCCTCCTCTCTCTTCCTTCTCTCTCCTCTTCCTCTCTTCTCTTCCTCTCTCTTCCTCCTCTCTCTTCCTCCTCTCTCTTCCTCCTATTAATTCCTCCTCTGTCCTCTTCCTCTCTCTTCCTCCTCTCTCTTAATCCTCTCTCTTCCTCTTCTCTCCTCTTCCTCTCTCTTCCTCCTCACTCTTGCTCCTCTCTCTTCCTCCTCTCTCCTCCTCCACACTCCTCTTCCTCTATCTTCCTCCTCTCTCATCGTCCTCTCTCTTCCTCCTCTCTCTTCCTCCTCTCTCTTCCTACTCTCTCCTCTCATCTCTCTTCCTCCTCTCTCTTCCTCCTCTCTCTTACTCCTCTCTCTTTTTCCTCTATATTCCTCCTCTCTCTTCCTCCTCTCTCCTCCTCCACACTCCTCTTCCTCTATCTTCCTCCTCTCTCATCCTCCTCTCTCATCCTCCTCTCTCTTCCTCCTCTCTCTTCCTCCTCTCTCCTCTTCCTCTCTCTTCCTCCTCTCTCATCCTCCTCTCTCATCCTCCTCTCTCTTCCTCCTCTTCTCTTCCTCCTCTCTCTTCCTCCTCTCTCTTCATCCTCTCTCCTCTTCCTCTCTCCTCTTCCTCTCTCTTCCTCCTCTCTCTTCCTCCTCTCTCTGCTTCCTCTCTCTTCCTCCTCACTCTTCCACCTCTCACTTCCTCCTCTCTCCTCTTCCTCTCTCTTCCTCTTCTCTCTTCCTCCTCTCTCTTCATCCCCTCTCCTCTTCCTCTCTATTCCTCATCTCTCTTCCTCCTCTCTCTTCCTCCTCTCAATTCCTCCTCTCTCCTCTTCCTCTCTCTTCCTCCTCTCTCTTCCTAGTCTCTCCTCTTCCTCTCTCTTCCTCCTCTCTCTTCCTCTTCTATCCTCCTCTTCTCTCTTCCTCCTCTCTCTTGCTCCTCTCTCTTCCTCCTCTCTCCTCCTCCAAACTCTTCTTCCTCTATATTCCTCCTCTCTCATCCTCCTCTCTCATCCTCCTCTCTCTTCCTCCTCTCTGTTCTTCCTCCCTGTTCCTCCTCTCTCTTCCACCTCTCTCTTCCTCCTCTCTCCTCTTCCTCTATCCTCTTCCTCTCTCTTCTTCCTCTCTCTTCCTCCTCTCTCCTCTTCCACTCTCTTCCTCCTCTCTCTTCCTCCACTTTCTTCCAACACAATCTTCCTCCTCTCTCTTCCTCCTCTCTCTTCCCCCCCCCCTTACTTCTCTCTCCTCTACCTCTCTCTTCCTCCTCTCTCTTCCTCCTCTCTCTTCCTCCTGTCTCTTCCTCTTCTCTCTTCCTCCTCTCTCCTCTTCCTCTCTCTTCCTCCTCTCTCTTACTCCTCTCTCTTCCTCTTCTCTCTTCCTCCTCTTTCTTCCTCCTCTCTCTTCCTCCTCTCTCCTCTCACCTCTCTTCCTCCTCTCTCTTCCTCATCTCTCTTTCTCCTCTCTCTTTTTCCTCTATCTTCCTCTCTCTCTTCCTCCTCTCTCATCCTCGTCTCTCTTCCTCCTCTCTCATCCTCCTCTCTCCTCTTCCTCTCTCTTCCTCCTCTCTCTTCCTCCTCTCTCTTCCTCCTCTCTCCTCTACTTCTCTCTTCCTCATCTCTCATCCTCCTCTCTCTTCCTCCTCTCAATTCCTCCTCTCTCCTCTTCCTTTCTCTTCCTCCTGTCTCTTCCTCCTCTCTATTCCTCCTCTCTCCTATTCCTCTATCTTCCTCCTCTCTCTTCCTCCTCTCTCTTCCTCCTATCTCTTCCTCTTCTCTATTCCTCCTCTCCCTTCCTCCTCTCTCCTCCTCCTCTCTCCTCCTCCTCTCTTTTCCTCCTCTCTCTTCCTCCTCACTCTTCCTACTCTCTCTTCCGCCTCTTTCTTCCTCCTCTCTCTTCCTCCCCTCTCCTCCTTTTCTCTCCTCCTCCTCTCTTTTCCTCCTCTCTCCTCCTCCTCTCTCTTCCTCCTCTCTGTTCCGCCTCTTTCTTCCTCCTCTCTCTTCCTCCCCTCTCCTCCTTCTCTCTCCACTTCCTCTCTCTTCCTCCTCTCTCTTCCCCGTCTCTCTTCCTCCTCTCTATTCCTCTTCTTTATTCCTCCTCTCTCCTCTGATCTCTCTTCCTCCTCTCTCTTCCTCCTCTCTCTTCCTCCTCTCTCCTCTCATCTCTCTTCCTCCTCTCTCTTCCTCCTCTCTCTTCCTCCTCTCTCTTCCTCCTCTCTCTTCCTCCTCTCTCTTCCTCCTCTCTCTTTTTCCTCTATCTTCTTCCTCTCTCTTCCTCCTCTCTCATCCTCGTCTCTCTTCCTCCTCTCTCATCCTCCTCTCTCCTCTTCCTCTCTCTTCCTCCTCTCTCTTCCTCCTCTCTCTTCCTCCTGTCTCTTCCTCCTCTCTCCTCTTCCTGTCTCTTCCTCCTCTCTCTTCCTCCTCTCTCCTCTTCCTCTCTCTTCCTCCTCTCTCATCCTCGTCTCTCTTCCTCCACTCTCCTCTTCCTCTCTCTTCCTCCTCTCTCTTCCTCCTCTCTCTTCCTCATTTCTCCTCCTCCTCTCTCCTATTCCTCTCTCTTCCGCCTCTCTCATCCTCCTATCTCTTCCTCCTCTCTCTTCCTGCTCTCTCTTCCACCTCTCTCTTCCTCCTCTCTCCTCTTCCTCTATCCTCTTCCTCTCTTCCTCCTCTCTCATCCTCCTCTGTCTTCCTCCTCTCTCTTCCTCTTCTCTCCTCTTCCTCTCTCTTCCTCCTCACTCTTGCTCCTCTCTCATCCTTGTCTCTCTTCCTCCTCAATCTTCATCCTATCTCTTCCTCCTCTCTCCTCGTCCTCTTTACTCCTCCTCTGTCTTCCTCCTCTCTCTTCGTCTTCTCTCCTCTTCCTCTCTCCTCCTCCTCTCTCTTCCTCCTCTCTCTTCTTCCTCTCTCTTTCTCATCTCTCTTCCTCCTCTCTCTACATCCACTCTCTTCCAACACAATCTTCCTCCTCTCTTCTCTTCCTATCTCTTCCTCCTCTCTCTTCCCCCTGTCTCTTCCTCCTCTCTCTTCCTCGTCTCTCTTCCTCCTCTCTACTCCTCATCTCTCTTCTTCCTCTCTCTTCCTCCTTTCTTCTCTTCCTCTCTCTTCCTCCTCTCTCTTCCTCCTCCCTCTTCCTCCTCTCTCTTCCTCCTCTCTCTTCCTCCTCTCTCTTCCTCCTCTCGCCTCCTCCTCTCTCCTCCTCCTCTCTCTTCCTCCTCTCTCTTCCTCCTCTCTCTTCCTCCTCTCTCTTCCTCCTCTCTCTTCCCCCCCCCTTACTTCTCTCTCCTCTACATCTCTCTTCCTCCTCTCTCTTCCTCTTCTCTCTTCCTCCTGTCTCCTCTTCCTCTCTCTTCCTCCTCTCTCTTCCTCCTCTCTCTTACTCCTCTCTCTTCCTCTTCTCTCTTCCTCCTCTTTCTTCCTCCATTCTCTTCCTCCTCTCTCCTCTCATGTCTCTTCAGCCTCTCTCTTCCTCATCTCTCTTTCTCCTCTCTCTTTTTCCTCTATATTCCTCCTCTCTCTTCCTCCTCTCTCTTCCTCATCTCTCTTCCTCCGCTCTCTTCCTCCTCTCTCTTCCTCCTCTCTCTTCTTCCTCTCTCTTCCTCCTCTCTCTTCCTCCTCTCTCTTCCTCCTCTCTCTTCCTCCTCTCTCTTTTTCCTCTATCTTCTTCCTCTCTCTTCCTCCTCTCTCTTCCTCCTCTCTCTTCCTCCTGTCTCTTCCTCCTCTCTCCTCTTCCTGTCTCTTCCTCCTCTCTCTTCCTCCTCTCTCCTCTTCCTCTCTCTTCCTCCTCTCCCTTCCTCCTCTCTCTTCCTCCACTCTCTTCCAACACAAACTTCCTCCTCTCTCCTCTTCTTCTCTCTTCCTCCTCTCGCTTCCTCCTCTCTCTTCCTCCTCTCAATTCCTCCTCTCTCCTCTTCCTCTCTCTTCCTAGTATCTCTTCCTCCTCTCTCTTCCTTCTCTCTCCTCTTCCTCTCTTCTCTTCCTCTCTCTTCCTCCTCTCTCTTCCTCCTCTCTCTTCCTCCTATTAATTCCTCCTCTGTCCTCTTCCTCTCTCTTCCTCCTCTCTCTTAATCCTCTCTCTTCCTCTTCTCTCCTCTTCCTCTCTCTTCCTCCTCACTCTTGCTCCTCTCTCTTCCTCCTCTCTCCTCCTCCACACTCCTCTTCCTCTATCTTCCTCCTCTCTCATCGTCCTCTCTCTTCCTCCTCTCTCTTCCTCCTCTCTCTTCCTACTCTCTCCTCTCATCTCTCTTCCTCCTCTCTCTTCCTCCTCTCTCTTACTCCTCTCTCTTTTTCCTCTATATTCCTCCTCTCTCTTCCTCCTCTCTCCTCCTCCACACTCCTCTTCCTCTATCTTCCTCCTCTCTCATCCTCCTCTCTCATCCTCCTCTCTCTTCCTCCTCTCTCTTCCTCCTCTCTCCTCTTCCTCTCTCTTCCTCCTCTCTCATCCTCCTCTCTCATCCTCCTCTCTCTTCCTCCTCTCTCTTCCTCCTCTCTCTTCCTCCTCTCTCTTCATCCTCTCTCCTCTTCCTCTCTCCTCTTCCTCTCTCTTCCTCCTCTCTCTTCCTCCTCTCTCTGCTTCCTCTCTCTTCCTCCTCACTCTTCCACCTCTCACTTCCTCCTCTCTCCTCTTCCTCTCTCTTCCTCTTCTCTCTTCCTCCTCTCTCTTCATCCCCTCTCCTCTTCCTCTCTATTCCTCATCTCTCTTCCTCCTCTCTCTTCCTCCTCTCAATTCCTCCTCTCTCCTCTTCCTCTCTCTTCCTCCTCTCTCTTCCTAGTCTCTCCTCTTCCTCTCTCTTCCTCCTCTCTCTTCCTCTTCTATCCTCCTCTTCTCTCTTCCTCCTCTCTCTTGCTCCTCTCTCTTCCTCCTCTCTCCTCCTCCAAACTCTTCTTCCTCTATATTCCTCCTCTCTCATCCTCCTCTCTCATCCTCCTCTCTCTTCCTCCTCTCTGTTCTTCCTCCCTGTTCCTCCTCTCTCTTCCACCTCTCTCTTCCTCCTCTCTCCTCTTCCTCTATCCTCTTCCTCTCTCTTCTTCCTCTCTCTTCCTCCTCTCTCCTCTTCCACTCTCTTCCTCCTCTCTCTTCCTCCACTTTCTTCCAACACAATCTTCCTCCTCTCTCTTCCTCCTCTCTCTTCCCCCCCCCCTTACTTCTCTCTCCTCTACCTCTCTCTTCCTCCTCTCTCTTCCTCCTCTCTCTTCCTCCTGTCTCTTCCTCTTCTCTCTTCCTCCTCTCTCCTCTTCCTCTCTCTTCCTCCTCTCTCTTACTCCTCTCTCTTCCTCTTCTCTCTTCCTCCTCTTTCTTCCTCCTCTCTCTTCCTCCTCTCTCCTCTCACCTCTCTTCCTCCTCTCTCTTCCTCATCTCTCTTTCTCCTCTCTCTTTTTCCTCTATCTTCCTCTCTCTCTTCCTCCTCTCTCATCCTCGTCTCTCTTCCTCCTCTCTCATCCTCCTCTCTCCTCTTCCTCTCTCTTCCTCCTCTCTCTTCCTCCTCTCTCTTCCTCCTCTCTCCTCTACTTCTCTCTTCCTCATCTCTCATCCTCCTCTCTCTTCCTCCTCTCAATTCCTCCTCTCTCCTCTTCCTTTCTCTTCCTCCTGTCTCTTCCTCCTCTCTATTCCTCCTCTCTCCTATTCCTCTATCTTCCTCCTCTCTCTTCCTCCTCTCTCTTCCTCCTATCTCTTCCTCTTCTCTATTCCTCCTCTCCCTTCCTCCTCTCTCCTCCTCCTCTCTCCTCCTCCTCTCTTTTCCTCCTCTCTCTTCCTCCTCACTCTTCCTACTCTCTCTTCCGCCTCTTTCTTCCTCCTCTCTCTTCCTCCCCTCTCCTCCTTTTCTCTCCTCCTCCTCTCTTTTCCTCCTCTCTCCTCCTCCTCTCTATTCCTCCTCTCTGTTCCGCCTCTTTCTTCCTCCTCTCTCTTCCTCCCCTCTCCTCCTTCTCTCTCCACTTCCTCTCTCTTCCTCCTCTCTCTTCCCCGTCTCTCTTCCTCCTCTCTATTCCTCTTCTTTATTCCTCCTCTCTCCTCTGATCTCTCTTCCTCCTCTCTCTTCCTCCTCTCTCTTCCTCCTCTCTCCTCTCATCTCTCTTCCTCCTCTCTCTTCCTCCTCTCTCTTCCTCCTCTCTCTTCCTCCTCTCTCTTCCTCCTCTCTCTTTTTCCTCTATCTTCTTCCTCTCTCTTCCTCCTCTCTCATCCTCGTCTCTCTTCCTCCTCTCTCATCCTCCTCTCTCCTCTTCCTCTCTCTTCCTCCTCTCTCTTCCTCCTCTCTCTTCCTCCTGTCTCTTCCTCCTCTCTCCTCTTCCTGTCTCTTCCTCCTCTCTCTTCCTCCTCTCTCCTCTTCCTCTCTCTTCCTCCTCTCTCATCCTCGTCTCTCTTCCTCCACTCTCCTCTTCCTCTCTCTTCCTCCTCTCTCTTCCTCCTCTCTCTTCCTCATTTCTCCTCCTCCTCTCTCCTATTCCTCTCTCTTCCGCCTCTCTCATCCTCCTATCTCTTCCTCCTCTCTCTTCCTGCTCTCTCTTCCACCTCTCTCTTCCTCCTCTCTCCTCTTCCTCTATCCTCTTCCTCTCTTCCTCCTCTCTCATCCTCCTCTGTCTTCCTCCTCTCTCTTCCTCTTCTCTCCTCTTCCTCTCTCTTCCTCCTCACTCTTGCTCCTCTCTCATCCTTGTCTCTCTTCCTCCTCAATCTTCATCCTATCTCTTCCTCCTCTCTCCTCGTCCTCTTTACTCCTCCTCTGTCTTCCTCCTCTCTCTTCGTCTTCTCTCCTCTTCCTCTCTCCTCCTCCTCTCTCTTCCTCCTCTCTCTTCTTCCTCTCTCTTTCTCATCTCTCTTCCTCCTCTCTCTACATCCACTCTCTTCCAACACAATCTTCCTCCTCTCTTCTCTTCCTATCTCTTCCTCCTCTCTCTTCCCCCTGTCTCTTCCTCCTCTCTCTTCCTCGTCTCTCTTCCTCCTCTCTACTCCTCATCTCTCTTCTTCCTCTCTCTTCCTCCTTTCTTCTCTTCCTCTCTCTTCCTCCTCTCTCTTCCTCCTCCCTCTTCCTCCTCTCTCTTCCTCCTCTCTCTTCCTCCTCTCTCTTCCTCCTCTCGCCTCCTCCTCTCTCCTCCTCCTCTCTCTTCCTCCTCTCTCTTCCTCCTCTCTCTTCCTCCTCTCTCTTCCTCCTCTCTCTTCCCCCCCCCTTACTTCTCTCTCCTCTACATCTCTCTTCCTCCTCTCTCTTCCTCTTCTCTCTTCCTCCTGTCTCCTCTTCCTCTCTCTTCCTCCTCTCTCTTCCTCCTCTCTCTTACTCCTCTCTCTTCCTCTTCTCTCTTCCTCCTCTTTCTTCCTCCATTCTCTTCCTCCTCTCTCCTCTCATGTCTCTTCAGCCTCTCTCTTCCTCATCTCTCTTTCTCCTCTCTCTTTTTCCTCTATATTCCTCCTCTCTCTTCCTCCTCTCTCTTCCTCATCTCTCTTCCTCCGCTCTCTTCCTCCTCTCTCTTCCTCCTCTCTCTTCTTCCTCTCTCTTCCTCCTCTCTCTTCCTCCTCTCAATTCCTCCTCTCTCCTCTTCCTCTCTCTTCCTCCTCTCTCTTCCTCCTCTCTCTTCTTCCTCTCTCTTCTTCCTCTCTCTTCCTCCTCTCTCATCCTCGTCTCTATTCCTACTCTCTCTTCCTCCTCTCTCTTCCTCCTCTATCCTCCTAATCTCTCTTCCTCCTCTCTCTTCCTCCTCTATCTTCCTCCTCTCTCTTCCTCCTCTATCCTCCTCATCTCTTTTCCTCCTCACTCTTACTCCTCTCTCTTCCTCCTCTCTCTTCCTCCTCTCTCCTCTTCCTCTCTCCTCTTCCTCTCTCTTCCTCCTCTCTCTTCCTCCACTCTCTTCCTCCACTCTCTTCCAACACAATCTTACTCCTCTATCCTCTTCTTCTCTCTTCCTCCTCTCTCTTCCTCCTCTCTCTTCCTCCTCTCAATTCCTCCTCTCTCCTCTTCCTCTCTCTTCCTCCTCTCTCTTCTTCCTCTCTCTTCTTCCTCTATCTTCCTCCTCTTTCTTCCTCCTCTCTCTTCCTCCTCTCTCATCCTCCTCTCTCCTCCTCCTCTCTCTTCCTCCTCTCTATTCCTCCTCTCTCTTTTTCCTCTATATTCCTCTTCTCTCTTTTTCCTCTATCCTCCTCATCTCTCTTCCTCCTCACTCTTGCTCCTCTCTCTTCCTCCTCTCTCCTCCTCCACACTCCTCTTCCTCTATCTTCCTCCTCTCTCATCCTCCTCTCTCATCCTCCTCTCTCTTCCTCCTCTCTCTTCCTCCTCTCTCCTCTTCCTCTCTCTTCCTCCTCTCTCCTCCTCCTCTCTCCTCTTCCTCTATTCTCCTCCTCTCTCTTCCTCCTCTCTCTTCCTCCTCTCTCTTCCTCCTCTCTACTCTTCCTCTCTCTTCCTCCTCTCTCCTCTTCCTCTATCCTCTTCCTCTCTCTTCCTCCTCTCTCATCCTCCTCTCTCCTCTTCCTCTCTCTTCCTCTACTCTCTTCCTCCTCTATTTCCTCCCCTCTCTTCCTCCTCTCTCCTCTTCCTGTCCCTTCCTCCTCTATCTTCCTCCTCTCTCTTCTTCCTCTCTCTTCCTCCTCTCTCTTCCTAGTATCTCTTCCTCCTCTCTCTTCCTTCTCTCTCCTCTTCCTCTCTTCTCTTCCTCTCTCTTCCTCCTCTCTCTTCCTCCTCTCTCTTCCTCCTATTAATTCCTCCTGTGTCCTCTTCCTCTCTCTTCCTCCTCTCTCCTCTTCCTCTCTCTTCCTCCTCTCTCATCCTCCTCTCTCATCCTCCTCTCTCTTCCTCCTCTCTCTTCCTCCTCTCTCTTCCTCCTCTCTCTTCATCCTCTCTCCTCTTCCTCTCTCCTCTTCCTCTCTCTTCCTCCTCTCTCTTCCTCCTCTCTCTGCTTCCTCTCTCTTCCTCCTCACTCTTCCACCTCTCACTTCCTCCTCTCTCCTCTTCCTCTCTCTTCCTCTTCTCTCTTCCTCCTCTCTCTTCATCCCCTCTCCTCTTCCTCTCTCTTCCTCATCTCTCTTCCTCCTCTCTCTTCCTCCTCTCAATTCCTCCTCTCTCCTCTTCCTCTCTCTTCCTCCTCTCTCTTCCTAGTCTCTCCTCTTCCTCTCTCTTCCTCCTCTCTCTTCCTCTTCTATCCTCCTCTTCTCTCTTCCTCCTCTCTCTTGCTCCTCTCTCTTCCTCCTCTCTCCTCCTCCAAACTCTTCTTCCTCTATATTCCTCCTCTCTCATCCTCCTCTCTCATCCTCCTCTCTCTTCCTCCTCTCTGTTCTTCCTCCCTGTTCCTCCTCTCTCTTCCACCTCTCTCTTCCTCCTCTCTCCTCTTCCTCTATCCTCTTCCTCTCTCTTCTTCCTCTCTCTTCCTCCTCTCTCCTCTTCCACTCTCTTCCTCCTCTCTCTTCCTCCACTTTCTTCCAACACAATCTTCCTCCTCTCTCTTTCTCCTCTCTCTTCCCCCCCCCCTTACTTCTCTCTCCTCTACCTCTCTCTTCCTCCTCTCTCTTCCTCCTCTCTCTTCCTCCTGTCTCTTCCTCTTCTCTCTTCCTCCTCTCTCCTCTTCCTCTCTCTTCCTCCTCTCTCTTACTCCTCTCTCTTCCTCTTCTCTCTTCCTCCTCTTTCTTCCTCCTCTCTCTTCCTCCTCTCTCCTCTCACCTCTCTTCCTCCTCTCTCTTCCTCATCTCTCTTTCTCCTCTCTCTTTTTCCTCTATCTTCCTCTCTCTCTTCCTCCTCTCTCATCCTCGTCTCTCTTCCTCCTCTCTCATCCTCCTCTCTCCTCTTCCTCTCTCTTCCTCCTCTCTCTTCCTCCTCTCTCTTCCTCCTCTCTCCTCTACTTCTCTCTTCCTCATCTCTCATCCTCCTCTCTCTTCCTCCTCTCAATTCCTCCTCTCTCCTCTTCCTTTCTCTTCCTCCTGTCTCTTCCTCCTCTCTATTCCTCCTCTCTCCTATTCCTCTATCTTCCTCCTCTCTCTTCCTCCTCTCTCTTCCTCCTCTCTCTTCCTCTTCTCTATTCCTCCTCTCCCTTCCTCCTCTCTCCTCCTCCTCTCTCCTCCTCCTCTCTTTTCCTCCTCTCTCTTCCTCCTCACTCTTCCTACTCTCTCTTCCGCCTCTTTCTTCCTCCTCTCTCTTCCTCCCCTCTCCTCCTTTTCTCTCCTCCTCCTCTCTTTTCCTCCTCTCTCCTCCTCCTCTCTCTTCCTCCTCTCTGTTCCGCCTCTTTCTTCCTCCTCTCTCTTCCTCCCCTCTCCTCCTTCTCTCTCCACTTCCTCTCTCTTCCTCCTCTCTCTTCCCCGTCTCTCTTCCTCCTCTCTATTCCTCTTCTTTATTCCTCCTCTCTCCTCTGATCTCTCTTCCTCCTCTCTCTTCCTCCTCTCTCTTCCTCCTCTCTCCTCTCATCTCTCTTCCTCCTCTCTCTTCCTCCTCTCTCTTCCTCCTCTCTCTTCCTCCTCTCTCTTCCTCCTCTCTCTTTTTCCTCTATCTTCTTCCTCTCTCTTCCTCCTCTCTCATCCTCGTCTCTCTTCCTCCTCTCTCATCCTCCTCTCTCCTCTTCCTCTCTCTTCCTCCTCTCTCTTCCTCCTCTCTCTTCCTCCTGTCTCTTCCTCCTCTCTCCTCTTCCTGTCTCTTCCTCCTCTCTCTTCCTCCTCTCTCCTCTTCCTCTCTCTTCCTCCTCTCTCATCCTCGTCTCTCTTCCTCCACTCTCCTCTTCCTCTCTCTTCCTCCTCTCTCTTCCTCCTCTCTCTTCCTCATTTCTCCTCCTCCTCTCTCCTATTCCTCTCTCTTCCGCCTCTCTCATCCTCCTATCTCTTCCTCCTCTCTCTTCCTCCTCTCTCTTCCACCTCTCTCTTCCTCCTCTCTCCTCTTCCTCTATCCTCTTCCTCTCTTCCTCCTCTCTCATCCTCCTCTGTCTTCCTCCTCTCTCTTCCTCTTCTCTCCTCTTCCTCTCTCTTCCTCCTCACTCTTGCTCCTCTCTCATCCTTGTCTCTCTTCCTCCTCAATCTTCATCCTATCTCTTCCTCCTCTCTCCTCGTCCTCTTTCCTCCTCCTCTGTCTTCCTCCTCTCTCTTCGTCTTCTCTCCTCTTCCACTCTCCTCCTCCTCTCTCTTCCTCCTCTCTCTTCCTCCTCTCTCTTCCTCTTCTCTCTTCCTCCTGTCTCCTCTTCCTCTCTCTTCCTCCTCTCTCTTCCTCCTCTCTCTTACTCCTCTCTCTTCCTCTTCTCTCTTCCTCCTCTTTCTTCCTCCTCTCTCTTCCTCCTCTCTCCTCTCATGTCTCTTCAGCCTCTCTCTTCCTCATCTCTCTTTCTCCTCTCTCTTTTTCCTCTATATTCCTCCTCTCTCTTCCTCCTCTCTCTTCCTCATCTCTCTTCCTCCTCTCTCTTCCTCCTCTCTCATCCTCGTCTCTCTTCCTACTCTCTCTTCCTCCTCTCTCTTCCTCCTCTATCCTCCTAATCTCTCTTCCTCCTCTCTCTTCCTCCTCTCTCTTCCTCCTCTCTCTTCCTCCTCTATCCTCCTCATCTCTTTTCCTCCTCACTCTTGCTCCTCTCTCTTCCTCCTCTCTCTTCCTCCTCTCTCCTCTTCCTCTCTCCTCTTCCTCTCTCTTCCTCCTCTCTCTTCCTCCTCTCTCTTCCTCCACTCTCTTCCAACACAATCTTACTCCTCTATCCTCTTCTTCTCTCTTCCTCCTCTCTCTTCCTCCTCTCTCTTCCTCCTCTCTCTTCCTCCTCTCTCTTCCTCCTCTCTCTTCCTCCTCTCTCTTCCTCCTCTCTCTTCCTCCTCTATCATCCTCATCTCTCTTCCTCCTCTCTCTTCCTTCTCTCTCTTCCTCCTCTATCTTCCTCATCTCTCTTCCTCCTCTCTCTTCCTCCTCTCTCTTCCTCTCTCCTCTTCCTGTCTCTTCCTCCTCTCTCTTCCTCCTCTCTCCTCTTCCTCTGTCTTCTTCCTCTCTCTTAATCTTCTCTCTTGTTCCTCTCTCTTCCTCCTCTCTCTTCCACCGCTCTCTTCCTCCTCTCTCCTCTTCCTCTATCCTCTTCCTCTCTCTTCCTCCTCTCTCTTCCTCATCTCTCCTCTTCCTCTCTCTTCCTCCTCTCTCTTCCTTCTCTCTCTTCCTCCTCTCTCTTCCTCTTCTCTATTCCTCCTCTCTCCTCTCATCTCTCTTCCTCCTCTCTCTTCCTCCTCTCTCCTCTCATCTCTCTTCCTCCTCTCTCTTCCTCCTCTCGCTTCCTCCTCTCTCTTCCTACTCTCTCTTCCTCCTCTCTCTTCCTCCTCTCTCTTCCTCCTCTCTCTTTTTCCTCTATCTTCCTCCTCACTCTTCCACCTCTCTCATCCTCGTCTCTCTTCCTCCACTCTCATCCTGCTCTCTCCTCTTCCTCTCTCTTCCTCCTCTCTCTTCCTCCTCTCTCTTCCTCCTCTCTCCTCTTCCTGTCTCTTCCTCCTCTCTCTTCCTCCATTCTCCTCCTCCTCTCTCCTCTTCCTCTCTCTTCCTCCTTTCTCTTCCTCCTCTCTCTTCTTCCTCTCTCTTCCTCCTCACTCTTCCACCTCTCACTTCCTCCTCTCTCCTCTTCCTCTCTCTTCCTCCTCTCTCTTCCTCCTCTCTCTTCATCCTCTCTCCTCTTCCTCTCTCCTCTTCCTCTCTCTTCCTCCTCTCTCTTCCTCCTCTCTCTGCTTCATCTCTCTTCCTCCTCACTCTTCCACCTCTCACTTCCTCCTCTCTCCTCTTCCTCTCTCTTCCTCTTCTCTCTTCCTCCTCTCTCTTCATCCCCTCTCCTCTTCCTCTCTCTTCCTCATCTCTCTTCCTCCTCTCTCTTCCTCCTCTCATTTCCTCCTCTCTCCTCTTCCTCTCTCTTCCTCCTCTCTCTTCCTCTTCTCTCTTCCTCCTCACTCTTGCTCCTCTCTCTTCCTCCTCTCTCTTCCTCCTCTCTCCTCCTCCTCTCTACTCCTCCTCTCTCTTCCTCCTCTCCCTTCCTCCTCTCTCTTCCTCCTCTCAATTCCTCCTCTCTCCTCTTCCTCTCTCTTCCTCCTCTCTCTTCCTAGTCTCTCCTCTTCCTCTCTCTTCCTCCTCTCTCTTCGTCTTCTATCCTCCTCTTCTCTCTTCCTCCTCACTCTTGCTCCTCTCTCTTCCTCCTCTCTCCTCCTCCAAACTCTTCTTCCTCTATATTCCTCCTCTCTCATCCTCCTCTCTCATCCTCCTCTCTGTTCTTCCTCCCTGTTCCTCCTCTCTCTTCCACCTCTCTCTTCCTCCTCTCTCCTCTTCCTCTATCCTCTTCCTCTCTCTTCTTCCTCTCTCTTCCTCCTCTCTCCTCTTCCTCTCTCTTCCTCATCTCTCTTCCTCCTCTCTCATCCTCCTCTCTCCTCTTCCTTTCTCCTCTTCCACTCTCTTCCTCCTCTCTCTTCCTCCACTTTCTTCCAACACAATCTTCCTCCTCTCTCTTCCTCCTCTCTCTTCCTCCTGTCTCTTCCTCTTCTCTCTTCCTCCTCTCTCCCCTTCCTCTCTCTTCCTCCTCTCTCTTACTCCTCTCTCTTCCTCTTCTCTCTTCCTCCTCTTTCTTCCTCCTCTCTCTTCCTCCTCTCTCCTCTCACCTCTCTTCCTCCTCTCTCTTCCTCATCTCTCTTTCTCCTCTCTCTTTTTCCTCTATCTTCCTCTCTCTCTTCCTCCTCTCTCATCCTCGTCTCTCTTCCTCCTCTCTCATCCTCCTCTCTCCTCTTCCTCTCTCTTCCTCCTCTCTCTTCCTCCTCTCTCTTCCTCCTCTCTCCTCTACTTCTCTCTTCCTCATCTCTCATCCTCCTCTCTCTTCCTCCTCTCAATTCCTCCTCTCTCCTCTTCCTTTCTCTTCCTCCTGTCTCTTCCTCCTCTCTATTCCTCCTCTCTCCTATTCCTCTATCTTCCTCCTCTCTCTTCCTCCTCTCTCTTCCTCCTCTCTCTTCCTCTTCTCTATTCCTCCTCTCCCTTCCTCCTCTCTCCTCCTCCTCTCTCCTCCTCCTCTCTTTTCCTCCTCTCTCTTCCTCCTCACTCTTCCTACTCTCTCTTCCGCCTCTTTCTTCCTCCTCTCTCTTCCTCCCCTCTCCTCCTTTTCTCTCCTCCTCCTCTCTTTTCCTCCTCTCTCCTCCTCCTCTCTCTTCCTAATCTCTGCTCCGCCTCTTTCTTCCTCCTCTCTCTTCCTCCCCTCTCCTCCTTCTCTCTCCACTTCCTCTCTCTTCCTCCTCTCTCTTCCCCGTCTCTCTTCCTCCTCTCTATTCCTCTTCTTTATTCCTCCTCTCTCCTCTGATCTCTCTTCCTCCTCTCTCTTCCTCCTCTCTCTTCCTCCTCTCTCCTCTCATCTCTCTTCCTCCTCTCTCTTCCTCCTCTCTCATCCTCCTCTCTCTTCCTCCTCTCTCTTCCTCCTCTCTCTTTTTCCTCTATCTTCTTCCTCTCTCTTCCTCCTCTCTCATCCTCGTCTCTCTTCCTCCTCTCTCATCCTCCTCTCTCCTCTTCCTCTCTCTTCCTCCTCTCTCTTCCTCCTCTCTCTTCCTCCTGTCTCTTCCTCCTCTCTCCTCTTCCTGTCTCTTCCTCCTCTCTCTTCCTCCTCTCTCCTCTTCCTCTCTCTTCCTCCTCTCTCATCCTCGTCTCTCTTCCTCCACTCTCCTCTTCCTCTCTCTTCCTCCTCTCTCTTCCTCCTCTCTCTTCCTCATTTCTCCTCCTCCTCTCTCCTATTCCTCTCTCTTCCGCCTCTCTCATCCTCCTATCTCTTCCTCCTCTCTCTTCCTCCTCTCTCTTCCACCTCTCTCTTCCTCCTCTCTCCTCTTCCTCTATCCTCTTCCTCTCTTCCTCCTCTCTCATCCTCCTCTGTCTTCCTCCTCTCTCTTCCTCTTCTCTCCTCTTCCTCTCTCTTCCTCCTCACTCTTGATCCTCTCTCATCCTTGTCTCTCTTCCTCCTCAATCTTCATCCTATCTCTTCCTCCTCTCTCCTCGTCCTCTTTCCTCCTCCTCTGTCTTCCTCCTCTCTCTTCGTCTTCTCTCCTCTTCCTCTCTCCTCCTCCTCTCTCTTCCTCCTCTCTCTTCCTCCTCTCTCTTCCTCTTCTCTCTTACTCCTCTCTCTTCCTCTTCTCTCTTCCTCCTCTTTCTTCCTCCTCTCTCTTCCTCCTCTCTCCTCTCATGTCTCTTCAGCCTCTCTCTTCCTCATCTCTCTTTCTCCTCTCTCTTTTTCCTCTATATTCCTCCTCTCTCTTCCTCCTCTCTCTTCCTCATCTCTCTTCCTCCTCTCTCTTCCTCCTCTCTCATCCTCGTCTCTCTTCCTACTCTCTCTTCCTCCTCTCTCTTCCTCCTCTATTCTCCTAATCTCTCTTCCTCCTCTCTCTTCCTCCTCTCTCTTCCTCCTCTCTCTTCCTCCTCTATCCTCCTCATCTCTTTTCCTCCTCACTCTTGCTCCTCTCTCTTCCTCCTCTCTCTTCCTCCTCTCTCCTCTTCCTCTCTCCTCTTCCTCTCTCTTCCTCCTCTCTCTTCCTCCTCTCTCTTCCTCCACTCTCTTCCAACACAATCTTACTCCTCTATCCTCTTCTTCTCTCTTCCTCCTCTCTCTTCCTCCTCTCTCTTCCTCCTCTCAATTCCTCCTCTCTCCTCTTCCTCTCTCTTCCTCCTCTCTCTTCTTCCTCTCTCTTCTTCCTCTATCTTCCTCCTCTTTCTTCCTCCTCTCTCTTCCTCCTCTCTCGTCCTCCTCTCTCCTCCTCCTCTCTCTTCCTCCTCTCTCTTCCTCCTCTCTCTTTTTCCTCTATATTCCTCCTCTCTCTTCCTCCTCTATCCTCCTCATCTCTCTTCCTCCTCACTCTTGCTCCTCTCTCTTCCTCCTCTCTCCTCCTCCACACTCCTCTTCCTCTATCTTCCTCCTCTCTCATCCTCCTCTCTCATCCTCCTCTCTCTTCCTCATCTCTCTTCCTCCTCTCTCCTCTTCCTCTCTCTTCCTCCTCTCTCCTCCTCCTCTCTCCTCTTCCTCTATTCTCCTCCTCTCTCTTCCTCCTCTCTCTTCCTCCTCTCTCTTCTTCCTCTCTACTCTTCCTCTCTCTTCCTCCTCTCTCCTCTTCCTCTATCGTCTTCCTCTCTCTTCCTCCTCTCTCATCCTCCTCTCTCCTCTTCCTCTCTCTTCCTCTACTCTCTTCCTCCTCTATTTCCTCCCCTCTCTTCCTCCTCTCTCCTCTTCCTGTCCCTTCCTCCTCTATCTTCCTCCTCTCTCTTCTTCCTCTCTCTTCCTCCTCTCTCTTCCACCTCTCTCTTCCTCCTCTCTCCTCTTCCTCTATCCTCTTCCTCTCTCTTCCTCCTCTCTCTTCCTCCTCTGTCTTATTCCTCTCTCTTCCTCATCTCTCCTCTTCCTCTCCCTTCCTCCTCACTCTTGCTCCTCTCTCATCCTTGTCTCTATTCATCCTCACTCTTCATCCTATTTCTTCCTCCTCTCTCCTCCTCCTCTCTCTTCCTCCTCTCTCTTCGTCTTCTCTCCTCTTCCTCTCTCCTCCTCTTCTCTCTTCCTCCACACTCCTCTTCCTCTATCTTCCACCTCTCTCATCCTCCTCTCTCATCCTCCTCTCTCTTCCTCCTCTCTCATCCTACTGTCTCTTTTCCTCTCTCTTCATCCACTCTCTTCCAACACAATTTTCCTCCTCTCTCCTCTTCTTCTCTCTTCCTCCTCTCTCTTCCTCCTCTCTGCTCTTCCTTTCTCTTCCTTCTATCTCTTCCTCCTCTCTCATTTTCATCTCTCCTCCTCCTCCTCTCTTCTCTTCCTCTCTCTTCCTCCTCTCTCTTCCTCCTCTCTACTCCTCATCTCTCTTCTTCCTCTCTCTTCCTCCTTTCTCCTCTTCCTCTCTCTTCCAACTCTCTCTTCCTCCTCCCTCTTCCTCCTCTCTCTTCCTCCTCTCTCTTCCTCCTCTCTCTTCCTCCTCTCTCCTCCTCCTCTCTCCTCCTCCTCTCTCTTCCTCCTCTCTCTTCCTCCTCTCTCTTCCTCGTCTCTCTTCAGCCTCTTTCTTCCTCCTCTCTCTTCCCCCTCCTTCTTACTTCTCTCTCCTCTACCTCTCTCTTCCTCCTCCTCTTCCTCCTCTCTCTTCCTCCTCTCTCTTTCTCCTCTCTCTTTTTCCTCTATCTTCCTCTCTCTCTTCCTCCTCTCTCATCCTCGTCTTTCTACCTCCTCTCTCATCCTCCTCTCTCCTATTCCTCTCTCTTCCTCCTCTCTATTCCTGTTCTCTCCTCTTCCTGTCTCTTCCTCCTCTCTCTTCCTCCTCTCTCTTCCTCCTCTCTCTTCCTCCTCTCTCCTATTCCTCTCTCTTCCTCCCCTCTCCTCCTTCTCTCTCCACTTCCTGTCTCTTCCTCCTCTCTCTTCCCCCTCTCTCTTCCTCCTCTCTCTTCCTCTTCTCTATTCCTCCTCTCTCCTCTCATTTCTCTTCCTCCTCTCTCTTCCTCTTCTCTCTTCCTCCTCTCCCGTCCTCCTCTCTCCTCCTCCTCTCTCCTCCTCCGCTCTCCTCCTCCTGTCTCTTCCTCCTCTCTCTTCCTCCTCTCTCTTCTGCCTCTTTCTTCCTCCTCTCTCTTCCTCCCCTCTCCTCCTTTTCTCTCCTCTTCCTCTCTCTTCCTCCTCTCTCTTCCTCCTCTCTCTTCCTCCTCTCCCTTCCTCCTCTCAATTCCTCCTCTCTCCTCTTCCTCTCTCTTCCTCCTCTCTCTTCCTCCTCTCTCTTCCTCCTCTCTCTTCCTCCTCTCTCTTCCTTCTCTCTCTTCCTCCTCTCTCTTCCTCCTCTCTCTTCCTCCTCTATCATCCTCATCTCTCTTCCTCCTCTCTCTTCCTTCTCTCTCTTCCTCCTCTATCTTCCTCATCTCTCTTCCTCCTCTCTCTTCCTCCTCTCTCTTCCTCTCTCCTCTTCCTGTCTCTTTCTCCTCTCTCTTCCTCCTCTCTCCTCATCCTCTGTCTTCTTCCTCTCTCTTAATCTTCTCTCTTGTTCCTCTCTCTTTCTCCTCTCTCTTCCACCGCTCTCTTCCTCCTCTGTCCTCTTCCTCTATCCTCTTCCTCTCTCTTCCTCCTCTCTCTTCCTCATCTCTCCTCTTCCTCTCTCTTCCTCCTCTCTCTTCCTTCTCTCTCTTCCTCCTCTCTCTTCCTCTTCTCTATTCCTCCTCTCTCCTCTCATCTCTCTTCCTCCTCTCTCTTCCTCCTCTCTCCTCTCATCTCTCTTCCTCCTCTCTCTTCCTCCTCTCGCTTCCTCCTCTCTCTTCCTACTCTCTCTTCCTCCTCTCTCTTCCTCCTCTCTCTTCCTCCTCTCTCTTTTTCCTCTATCTTCCTCCTCTCTCTTCCACCTCTCTCATCCTCGTCTCTCTTCCTCCACTCTCCTCCTGCTCTCTCCTCTTCCTCTCTCTTCCTCCTCTCTCTTCCTCCTCTCTCTTCCTCCTCTCTCCTCTTCCTCTCTCTTCCTCCTCTCTCATCCTCGTCTCTCTTCTCTACTCCTCCTCTCTCTCTCCTCTCTCTTCCTCCTCTCTCTTCCTCCTCTCTCTTCCTCCTCTTTCTTCCTCCTCTCTCTTCCTTCCCTCTCCTCCTTCTCTCTCCACTTCCTCTCTCTTCCCCCTCTCTCTTCCTCCTCTCTCTTCCTCTTCTCTATTCCTCCTCTCTCCTCTCATCTCTCTTCCTCCTCTC
>JASWHU010000553.1:0-50817 GCA_030819815.1 Strix occidentalis | reverse complement strand
CCTCCTCTCTCTCCTTCTATCTCTCCTCCTCTCTCCTCCTCCTCTCTCTTCCTCCTCTCTCCTTCCTCTCTCTCCTCTCTCCTCTCCTTCCCTCCTCTCTCGTCCTCTTCTCTCCTCAACTTCTCTCCTCTTCCTCTCTCTTCCTCGGACTCTTCCTCCTCTCTCTTCCTCCTCTCTCTTTCTCCTCTCTCTTCCTCCTTCTCTTCCTTCTCTCTCCTCCTACTCTCTCCTCTTCCTCTCTCTTCCTCCTTTCTCTTACTCCTCTCTCTTCCTCCTCTCACTTCCTCCTCTATCTTCCTCCTCGCTCTTCCTCCTGTCTCTTCCTCATCTCTCTTCCTCCTGTCTCTTCCTCCTCTCGCTCCTCCTCTCTCTCCTTCTTTCTCCTTCCTCCTCTCTCCTCCTCCTCGCTTCCTCCTCTCTCTTCCTCTGCTCTCCTCTTCACTCTCTTCTCCTCTCTCTTCCTCCTCTTCTCTTCCTCGCTTTCCTTCTTCCTCTCTCTTCTTCCTGTTCTCTCTCCTGTCTCTTCCCTCCTCTCACTTCTTCTGTCCTTCATCTCTCTCTTTCCTTCTCTCTCTCTCTTCCTCTCTCTTCTTCCTCCTCTCTTCCTCCTCTCTCTCCACTTTCCTTCTTCCCTCCTGTCTCTTCCTCCTGTCTCTTCCTCCTCTCTCTTCCTCCTCTTTTCTTCCTCCTCTCTCTTCCTCCTCTCTCTTCTCCTATTTCCTCTTCCTCTCTCTTCCTCCTCTCTCTTCCTCTTTCTCCCTCCACTTCTCTCCTCTTCTTCTCTCTTCCTCCTCTCTCATCTTCCTCTCTCTTCCTCCTCTCTCTTCCTTCTTTCTCCTCCTCCTCTCTCCTCCTCCTCTCTCTTCTCCTCTCTCTTCCTTCTCTCTCCTCTTCCTCTCTTCTCCTCCTCTCTCTTCCTCTTCTCTCTCCACTTCTCTCCTCTTCCTCTCCCTTCCTGCTCTCTCTCCTCCTCTCTCTTCCTCCTCTATCCTCTTCCTCTCTCTTCCTCCTCTCTCTTCCTCTTCTCTCTCCACTTCTCTCCTCTTCCCTCTCTCTTCCTCCTCTCACTTCTCCTCTATCTTCCTCTCTCTCTCCTCCTCTTTCTTCCTCCTCTCTCTTCCTCCTGTCTCTTACTCCTCTCTCTCCTTCTCTCTCCTCCTCCTCTCTCCTCCTCCTCTCTCTTCCTCCTCTCTCTTCATTCTCTCTCCTCTTCCTCTCTCTTCCTCCTCTCTTCTTCCTCCTCTCTCTTCCTCCTCTCTCTTCCTCCTCTCTCTTCCTCCTCTCTCCTCTTCCTCTCTCTTCCTCCTCTCTCTTCCTCTACTCTCCTCCACTTCTCTCCTCTTCCTCTCTCTTCCTCCTCTCTCTTCCTCCTCTCTCCTACTCCTCTCTCTTCCTCCTCTTTCCTCTTCCTCTCTCTTCCTTCTCTCTCTCTCTTCCTCTCTCTTCCTCCTCTCTCTTCCTCCTCTCTCTTCCTCCTCTCTCCTCTTCCTCTCTCTTCATCCTTTCTCTTCCTGCTCTCTCCTCCACTTCTCTGCTCTTCCTCTCTCGTCCTCCTCTCTCTTCCTCCTCTCTCTTCCTCCTCTCTCTTCCTCTCTCTCTGCCTCCTCTCTCTTCCTCCTCTCTCTTCCTACCTCTCCTCTCCACTCTCTCTCCTTCTCTTCCTCTCTCTCTTCCTCACTCTTCCTCCTCTCTCTCCTGCTCTCTCCTTTCCTCTCTCTTCCTCCTCTCTCTTCTCTTCTCTCCTCAACTTCTCTCGTCTTCCTCTCTTCCTCCTGTCTCTTCCTCCTCTCTCTTCCTCCTCTCTCTTTCTCCCACTCTTCCTCCTCTCTCTTCCTTCTCTCTCCTCTACTCCTCCTCCTCCTCTCACTTCCTCCTTCTCGTACTCCTCTCTCCTTCTCCTCTCTCATCTTCCTCTCTCTTCCTCCTCTATATTCCTCCTGTCTCTTCCTCCTCTCACTTCTTCCTGTCTCTTCGTCCTCTCTCTTCCTCCTCTCTCTTCCTCTCTCCCTTCCTCTATCTTCCTCCTCGCTCTCCTCCTGTCTCTTCCTCCTCTCTCTTCCTCCTCTCTCTTCCTCCTCTTCTTCCTCCTCTATCTTCCTTCTTCTCCTCCTCCTCTCTCTTCCTCCTGTCTCTTCCTCTCTCTCTTCCTCCTCTTCCTCTTCTCTCCTCTTCCTCCTCTTCCTCCTCTCTCTTCCTCTCTCTCCACTTCTCTCCTCTTCCACTTTCTTCCTCCTCCCTCTTCCTCCTCTCTCTTTCTTCTCTCTCCTCTTCCTCTCTCTTCCTCCTCTCTCTCTCGTCTCTCTCTTCGTCCTCTCTCTTCCTCCTCTCACTTCCTCCTCTATCTTCCTCCTCTCTCTTCCTCCTGTCTCTTCCTCCCCTCTCTTCCTCCTCTCTCTTCCTTCTCTCTCTTCCTCCTCTCTCTTCCTTCTCTCTCCTCCTCGTCTCTCCTCCTCCTCTCTCTTCCTCCCTCTCTTCCTCTCTCTCCTCTTCCTCCCTCTTCCTCCTCTCTTTTCCTCCTTTTTCTTCCTCCTGTCTCTTCCTCCTGTCTCTTCCTCCTGTCTCTTCCTCCTCTCACTTCCTCCTCTATCTTCCTCCTCTCTCTTACCTCCTCTTTCTTCCTCCTCTCTCTTCTTCTTCTCTCTTCTCCTCTCTCCTCTTCCTCTCTCTTCCTCCTCTCTCTTCTTCTCTCTCTCTCCTCTCTCCTCTCCTCTCTCTTCCTCCTCTCTCTTCATTCTCTCTCCTCTTCCTCTCTCTTCCTCCTCACTCTTCCTCCTCTCTCTTCCTGCCTCTCCTCTTCCTCTCTCTCCTCTCTCTTCCTCCTTCTCTCCTCAACTTCTCTCCTCTTCCTCTCTCTTCTTCCAGTCTCTTCCTCCTCTCTCTCCTCCTCTCTTTCTCCTCTCTCTTCCTTCTCTCTCCTCTACTCTCTCCTCTTCTCTCTCTCCTCCTTTCTCTTACTCCTTTCTCTTCCTCCTCTCACTTCCTCCTCTATCTTCCTCCTCTCTCTTCCTCCTGTCTCTCTCATTTCTCTTCCTCCTGTCTCTTCTCCTCTCTCTTCCTCCTCTCAATTCCTTCTTCTCCTCCTCCTCTCTCCTCCTCCTCTCTCTTCCTCCTCTCTCTTCCTCTACTCTCCTCCACTTCTCTCCTCTTCCTCTCTCTTCCTCCTCTCTCTTCCTCCTCTCTCTTCCTCCTCTCTCTTCCTCCGCTTTCCTCTTCCTCTCTCTTCCTCCTCTCTCTTCCTCCCCTCTCTTCCTCCTTTTTCTTCTCCTCTCTCCTTCTCCTCTCTAATCCTCCTCTCTCTTCCTCCTGTCTCTTCCTCCTTCTCTTCCTCCTGTCTCTTCCTCCTCTCACTTCTTCCTGTCCTCTTCATCATCTCTCTTCCTCCTATCTCTTCCTCTTCTCACTTCCTCCTCTCTCTTCCTCCTCTCTCTTCCTCCTCTCTCTTCCACCTCTTTCTTCCTCCTGTCTCTTCCTCCTCTCTCTTCCTCCTCTCACTTCCTCCTCTATCTTCCTCCTCTCTCTTCCTCCTCTCTCTTCCTCCTGTCTCTTACTCCTCTCTCTTCCTCCTGTCTCTTCCTCCTCTCTCTTCCTCCTCTCTCTTCCTTCTCTCACCTCTTCCTCTCTCTTCCTCCTCTCTCTTCCTCCTCTCTCTTCCTCCTCTCTCCTCTTCCTCTCTCTTCCTACTCTCTCTTCCTCTTCTCTCCTCCACTTCTCTCCTCTTCCTCTCTTCCTCCTCTCTCTTCTCCTCTCACTTCTTCCTCTATCTTCCTCCTCTCTCGTCCCCTCTCTCTTCCTCCTCCCTCTTCCTCCTCTCTCTTCCTTCTCTCTCCTCCTACTCTCTCCTCCTCCTCTCTCTTGCTCCTGTCTCTTCCTCCTCTCTCTTTCTCCTCTCTTCCTTCTTTCTCCTCCTCCTCTCTCCTCCTCCTCTCTCTTCCTCCTCTCTCTTCTTTCTCTCTCCTCTTCCTCTCTCTCCTCCTCTCTCTTCCTCCTCTCTCTTCCTCCTTTCTCCTCCTCCTCTCTCTTCCTCCTCTCTCTTCCTCTACTCTCCTCCACTTCTTTCCTCTTCCTCTCTCTTCTCCTCTCTCTTCCTCCTCTCTCTTCCTCATCTCTGTTCCTCCTTTCTCTTCCTTCTCTCTCCTCTTCCTCTCTCTTCCTCCTCTCTCTTCCTTCTATCTCCTCCTCCTCTCTCCTCTCCTCTCTCTTCCTCCTCTCTCTTCCTTCTCTCTCCTCTTCCTCTCTCTTCCTCCTCTCTTCCTCTTCTCTCCTCAACTTCTCTCCTCTTCCTCTCTCTTCCTCCGGTCTCTTCCTCCTCTCTCTTCCTCCTCTCTTTTTCTCCTCTCTCTTCCTCTTCTCTCTTCCTTCTCTCTCCTCCTACTCTCTCCTCTTCCTCTCTCTTCCTCCTTTCTCTTACTCCTCTCTCTTCCTCCTCTCACTTCCTCCTCTATCTTCCTCCTCGCTCTTCCTCTGTCTCTTCCTCATCTCTCTTCCTCCTGTCTCTTCCTCCTCTCGCTTCCTCCTCTCTCTTCCTTCTTTCTCCTCCTCCTCTCTCCTCCTCCTCTCTCTTCTCCTCTCTCTTCCTCTGCTCTCCTCTTCCTCTCTCTTCCTCCTCTCTCTTCCTCCTCTCTCTTCCTCCTCTCTCTTCCTCCGCTTTCCTCTTCCTCTCTCTTCCTCCTGTCTCTTCCTCCTGTCTCTTCCTCCTCTCACTTCTTCCTGTCTCTTCATCATCTCTCTTCCTCCTATCTCTTCCTCTTCTCACTTCCTCCTCTCTCTTCCTCGTCTCTCTTCCTCCTCTCTCTTCCACCTCTTTCTTCCTCCTGTCTCTTCCTCCTCTCTCTTCCTCCTCTCACTTCCTCCTCTATCTTCCTCCTCTCTCTTCCTCCTCTTTCTTCCTCCTCTCTCTTCCTCCTGTCTCTTCCTCCTCTCTCTTCCTCCTGTCTCTTCCTCCTCTCTCTTCCTCATCTCTCTTCCTTCTCTCACCTCTTCCTCTCTCTTCCTCCTCTCTCTTCCTCCTCTCTCTTCCTCCTCTCTCCTCTTCCTCTCTCTTCCTACTCTCTCTTCCTCTTCTCTCCTCCACTTCTCTCCTCTTCCTCTCTCTTCCTCCTCTCTCTTCCTCCTCTCACTTCTTCCTCTATCTTCCTCCTCTCTCGTCCCCCTCTCTCTTCCTCCTCCCTCTTCCTCCTCTCTCTTCCTTCTCTCTCCTCCTACTCTCTCCTCCTCCTCTCTATTGCTCCTGTCTCTTCCTCCTCTCTCTTTCTCCTCTCTTCCTTCTTTCTCCTCCTCCTCTCTCCTCCTCCTCTCTCTTCCTCCTCTCTCTTCTTTCTCTCTCCTCTTCCTCTCTCTTCCACCTCTCTCTTCCTCCTCTCTCTTCCTCCTTTCTCCTACTGCTCTCTCTTCCTCCTCTCTCTTCCTCATCTCTCTTCCTCCTTTCTCTTCCTTCTCTCTCCTCTTCCTCTCTCTTCCTCCTCTCTCTTCCTTCTCTCTCCTCCTCCTCTCTCTCCTCCTCTCTCTTCCTCCTCTATCCTCTTCCTCTCTCTTCCTCCTCTCTCTTCCTCTTCTCTCCTCCACTTCTCTCCTCTTCCTCTCTCTTCCTCCTCTCACTTCCTCCTCTATCTTCCTCCTCTCTCTTCCTCCTCTTTCTTCCTCCTCTCTCTTCCTCCTGTCTCTTACTCCTCTCTCTTCCTTCTCTCTCCTCCTCCTCTCTCCTCCTCCTCTCTCTTCCTCCTCTCTCTTCATTCTCTCTCCTCTTCCTCTCTCTTCCTCCTCTCTCTTCCTCCTCTCTCTTCCTCCTCTCTCTTCCTCCTCTCTCTTCCTCCTCTCTCCTCTTCCTCTCTCTTCCTCCTCTCTCTTCCTCTACTCTCCTCCACTTCTCTCCTCTTCCTCTCTCTTCCTCCTCTCTCTTCCTCCTCTCTCCTCCTCCTCTCTCTTCCTCCTCTTTCCTCTTCCTCTCTCTTCCTTCTCTCTCCTCTTCCTCTCTCTTCCTCCTCTCTCTTCCTCCTCTCTCTTCCTCCTCTCTCCTCTTCCTCTCTCTTCATCCTTTCTCTTCCTGCTCTCTCCTCCACTTCTCTGCTCTTCCTCTCTCGTCCTCCTCTCTCTTCCTCCTCTCTCTTCCTCCTCTCTCTTCCTCCTCTCTCTGCCTCCTCTCTCTTCTTCCTCTCTCTTCCTACTCTCTCCTCCTCCACTCTCTTCCTCCTTTCTCTTCCTTCTCTCTCCTCTTCCTCACTCTTCCTCCTCTCTCTTCCTGCTCTCTCCTCTTCCTCTCTCTTCCTCCTCTCTCTTCCTCTTCTCTCCTCAACTTCTCTCGTCTTCCTCTCTCTTCCTCCTGTCTCTTCCTCCTCTCTCTTCCTCCTCTCTCTTTCTCCCCACTCTTCCTCCTCTCTCTTCCTTCTCTCTCCTCCTACTCCCTCCTCCTCCTCTCACTTCCTCCTTTCTCGTACTCCTCTCTCCTTCTCCTCTCTCATCTTCCTCTCTCTTCCTCCTCTATATTCCTCCTGTCTCTTCCTCCTCTCACTTCTTCCTGTCTCTTCGTCCTCTCTCTTCCTGCTCTCTCTTCCTCCTCTCACTTCCTCCTCTATCTTCCTCCTCGCTCTTCCTCCTGTCTCTTCCTCCTCTCTCTTCCTCCTCTCTCTTCCTCCTCTATCTTCCTCCTCTATCTTCCTTCTTTCTCCTCCTCCTCTCTCTTCCTCCTGTCTCTTCCTCCTCTCTCTTCCTCCTCTCTCCTCTTCCTCTCTCTTCCTCCTCTCTCTTCCTCTTCTCTTCTCCACTTCTCTCCTCTTCCACTTTCTTCCTCCTCCCTCTTCCTCCTCTCTCTTTCTTCTCTCTCCTCTTCCTCTCTCTTCCTCCTCTCTCTTCGTCCTCTCTCTTCGTCCTCTCTCTTCCTCCTCTCACTTCCTCCTCTATCTTCCTCCTCTCTCTTCCTCCTGTCTCTTCCTCCCCTCTCTTCCTCCTCTCTCTTCCTTCTCTCTCTTCCTTCTCTCTCCTCCTCGTCTCTCCTCCTCCTCTCTCTTCCTCCCCTCTCTTCCTTCTCTCTCCTCTTCCTCCCTCTTCCTCCTCTCTTTTCCTCCTTTTTCTTCCTCCTGTCTCTTCCTCCTGTCTCTTCCTCCTGTCTCTTCCTCCTCTCACTTCCTCCTCTATCTTCCTCCTCTCTCTTCCTCCTCTTTCTTCCTCCTCTCTCTTCTTCTTCTCTCTTCTCCTCTCTCCTCTTCCTCACTCTTCCTCCTCTCTCTTCCTTCTCTCTCCTCCTCCTCTCTCCTCCTCCTCTCTCTTCCTCCTCTCTCTTCATTCTCTCTCCTCTTCCTCTCTCTTCCTCCTCACTCTTCCTCCTCTCTCTTCCTGCTCTCTCCTCTTCCTCTCTCTTCCTCCTCTCTCTTCCTCTTCTCTCCTCAACTTCTCTCCTCTTCCTCTCTCTTCTTCCAGTCTCTTCCTCCTCTCTCTTCCTCCTCTCTTTCTCCTCTCTCTTCCTTCTCTCTCCTCCTACTCTCTCCTCTTCCTCTCTCTTCCTCCTTTCTCTTACTCCTTTCTCTACCTCCTCTCATTTCCTCCTCTATCTTCCTCCTCTCTCTTCCTCCTGTCTCTTCCTCATGTCTCCTCCTCCTCTCTCCTCCTCCTCTCTCTTCCTCCTCTCTCTTCCTCTACTCTCCTCCACTTCTCTCCTCTTCCTCTCTCTTCCTCCTCTCTCTTCCTCCTCTCTCTTCCTCCTCTCTCTTCCTCCGCTTTCCTCTTCCTCTCTCTTCCTCCTCTCTCTTCCTCCCCTCTCTTCCTCCTTTTTCTTACTCCTCTCTCCTTCTCCTCTCTAATCCTCCTCTCTCTTCCTCCTGTCTCTTCCTCCTGTCTCTTCCTCCTCTCACTTCTTCCTGTCTCTTCATCATCTCTCTTCCTCCTATCTCTTCCTCTTCTCACTTCCTCCTCTCTCTTCCTCCTCTCTCTTCCTCCTCTCTCTTCCACCTCTTTCTTCCTCCTGTCTCTTCCTCCTCTCTCTTCCTCCTCTCACTTCCTCCTCTATCTTCCTCCTCTCTCTTCCTCCTCTTTCTTCCTCCTCTCTCTTCCTCCTGTCTCTTCCTCCTCTCTCTTCCTCCTGTCTCTTCCTCCTCTCTCTACCTCCTCTCTCTTCCTTCTCTCACCTCTTCCTCTCTCTTCCTCCTCTCTCTTCCTCCTCTCTCTTCCTCCTCTCTCCTCTTCCTCTCTCTTCCTACTCTCTCTTCCTCTTCTCTCCTCCACTTCTCTCCTCTTCCTCTCTCTTCCTCCTCTCTCTTCCTCCTCTCACTTCTTCCTCTATCTTCCTCCTCTCTCGTCCCCCTCTCTCTTCCTCCTCCCTCTTCCTCCTCTCTCTTCCTTCTCTCTCCTCCTACTCTCTCCTCCTCCTCTCTCTTGCTCCTGTCTCTTCCTCCTCTCTCTTTCTCCTCTCTTCCTTCTTTCTCCTCCTCCTCTCTCCTCCTCCTCTCTCTTCCTCCTCTCTCTTCTTTCTCTCTCCTCTTCCTCTCTCTTCCTCCTCTCTCTTCCTCCTCTCTCTTCCTCCTTTCTCCTCCTCCTCTCTCTTCCTCCTCTCTCTTCCTCTACTCTCCTCCACTTCTTTCCTCTTCCTCTCTCTTCCTCCTCTCTCTTCCTCCTCTCTCTTCCTCATCTCTGTTCCTCCTTTCTCTTCCTTCTCTCTCCTCTTCCTCTCTCTTCCTCCTCTCTCTTCCTTCTATCTCCTCCTCCTCTCTCCTCCTCCTCTCTCTTCCTCCTCTCTCTTCCTTCTCTCTCCTCTTCCTCTCTCTTCCTCCTCTCTCTTCCTCTTCTCTCCTCAACTTCTCTCCTCTTCCTCTCTCTTCCTCCGGTCTCTTCCTCCTCTCTCTTCCTCCTCTCTTTTTCTCCTCTCTCTTCCTCTTCTCTCTTCCTTCTCTCTCCTCCTACTCTCTCCTCTTCCTCTCTCTTCCTCCTTTCTCTTACTCCTCTCTCTTCCTCCTCTCACTTCCTCCTCTATCTTCCTCCTCGCTCTTCCTCCTGTCTCTTCCTCATCTCTCTTCCTCCTGTCTCTTCCTCCTCTCGCTTCCTCCTCTCTCTTCCTTCTTTCTCCTCCTCCTCTCTCCTCCTCCTCTCTCTTCCTCCTCTCTCTTCCTCTGCTCTCCTCTTCCTCTCTCTTCCTCCTCTCTCTTCCTCCTCTCTCTTCCTCCTCTCTCTTCCTCCGCTTTCCTCTTCCTCTCTCTTCCTCCTGTCTCTTCCTCCTGTCTCTTCCTCCTCTCACTTCTTCCTGTCTCTTCATCATCTCTCTTCCTCCTATCTCTTCCTCTTCTCACTTCCTCCTCTCTCTTCCTCCTCTCTCTTCCTCCTCTCTCTTCCACCTCTTTCTTCCTCCTGTCTCTTCCTCCTCTCTCTTCCTCCTCTCACTTCCTCCTCTATCTTCCTCCTCTCTCTTCCTCCTCTTTCTTCCTCCTCTCTCTTCCTCCTGTCTCTTCCTCCTCTCTCTTCCTCCTGTCTCTTCCTCCTCTCTCTTCCTCCTCTCTCTTCCTTCTCTCACCTCTTCCTCTCTCGTCCCCCTCTCTCTTCCTCCTCCCTCTTCCTCCTCTCTCTTCCTTCTCTCTCCTCCTACTCTCTCCTCCTCCTCTCTATTGCTCCTGTCTCTTCCTCCTCTCTCTTTCTCCTCTCTTCCTTCTTTCTCCTCCTCCTCTCTCCTCCTCCTCTCTCTTCCTCCTCTCTCTTCTTTCTCTCTCCTCTTCCTCTCTCTTCCACCTCTCTCTTCCTCCTCTCTCTTCCTCCTTTCTCCTACTGCTCTCTCTTCCTCCTCTCTCTTCCTCTACTCTCCTCCACTTCTCTCCTCTTCCTCTCTCTTCCTCCTCTCTCTTCCTCCTCTCTCTTCCTCATCTCTCTTCCTCCTTTCTCTTCCTTCTCTCTCCTCTTCCTCTCTCTTCCTCCTCTCTCTTCCTTCTCTCTCCTCCTCCTCTCTCCTCCTCCTCTCTCTTCCTCCTCTCTCTTCCTTCTCTCTCCTCTTCCTCTCTCTTCCTCCTCTCTCTTCCTCTTCTCTCCTCAACTTCTCTCCTCTTCCTCTCTCTTCCTCCGGTCTCTTCCTCCTCTCTCTTCCTCCTCTCTCTTTCTCCTCTCTCTTCCTCCTCTCTCTTCCTTCTCTCTCCTCCTACTCTCTCCTCTTCCTCTCTCTTCCTCCTTTCTCTTACTCCTCTCTCTTCCTCGTCTCACTTCCTCCTCTATCTTCCTCCTCGCTCTTCCTCCTGTCTCTTCCTCATCTCTCTTCCTCCTGTCTCTTCCTCCTCTCGCTTCCTCCTCTCTCTTCCTTCTTTCTCCTCCTCTTCTCTCCTCTTCCTCTCTCTTCCTCCTCTCTCTTCCTCCTCTCTCTTCCTCCTCTCTCTTCCTCCGCTTTCCTCTTCCTCTCTCTTCCTCCTCTCTCTTCCTCCACTCTCTTCCTCCTTTCTCTTACTCCTCTCTCCTTCTCCTCTCTAATCCTCCTCTCTCTTCCTCCTGTCTCTTCCTCCTGTCTCTTCCTCCTCTCACTTCTTCCTGTCTCTTCGTCCTCTCTCTTCCTCCTATCTCTTCCTCTTCTCACTTCCTCCTCTATCTTCCTCCTCTCTCTTCCTCCTGTCTCTTCGTCCTCTCTCTTCCTCCTCTCTCTTCCTTCTTTCTCCTCCTTCTCTCTCCTCCTCCTCTCTCTTCCTCCTCTTTCTTCCTCCTGTCTCTTCCTCCTCTCTCTTCCTCCTCTCACTTCCTCCTCTCCCTTCCTCCTATCCCTCCTCTCTCTTCCTTCTCTCCTCCTCCTCTCTCCTCCTCCTCTCTCTTCCTCCTCTCTCTTCCTTCTCTCTCCTCTTCCTCTCTCTTCCTCCTCTCTCTTCCTCCTCTCTCTTCCTCCTCTCTCTTCCTCCTCTGTCTTCCTCCTCTCTCCTCTTCCTCTCTCTTCCTACTCTCTATTCCTCTTCTCTCCTCCACTTCTCTCCTCTTCCTCTCTCTTCCTCCACTCTCTTCCTCCTCTCTCTTCCTTCTCTCCTCCTACTCTCTCCTCTTCCTCTCTCTTCCTCCTCTCTCTTCCTCCTGTCTCTTCCTCCTCTCTCTTCCTCCTCTCTCTTCCTCCTCTCTCTTCCTCCTCTATCTTCCTCCTCTATCTTCCTTCTTTCTCCTCCTCCTCTCTCTTCCTCCTGTCTCTTCCTCCTCTCTCTTCCTCTTCTCTCTTCCTCGTCTCTCCTCCTCCTCTCTCTTCCTTCTCTCTCCTCTTCCTCTCTCTTCCTCCTCTCTTTTCCTGCTCTTTCTTCCTCCTGTCTCTTCCTCCTCACTCTTCCTCCTCACTCTTCCTCCTGTCTCTTCCTCCTCTCTCTTCCTCCTCTCTCTTCCTCCTCTTTCCTCTTCCTCTCTCTTCCTCCTCTTTCCTCTTCCTCTCTCTTCCTTCTCTCTCATCTTCCTCTCTCTTCCTCCTCTCTCTTCCTTATCTCTCCTCCTCCTCTCTCCTCCTCCTCTCTCTCCTCCTCTCTCTTCCTTCTCTCTCCTCTTCCTCTCTCTTCCTCCTCACTCTTCCTCCTCTCTCTTCCTGCTCTCTCCTCTTCCTCTCTCTTCCTACACTCTCTTCCTCTTCTCTCCTCAACTTCTCTCCTCTTCCTCTCTCTTCCTCCGGTCTCTTCCTCCTCTCTCTTCCTCCTCTCTCTTTCTCCTCTCTCTTCCTCCTCTCTCTTCCTTCTCTCTCCTCCTACTCTCTCCTCTTCCTCTCTCTTCCTCCTTTCTCTTACTCCTCTCTCTTCCTCCTCTCACTTCCTCCTCTATCTTCCTCGTCGCTCTTCCTCCTGTCTCTTCCTCATTTCTCTTCCTCCTGTCTCTTCCTCCTCTCTCTTCCTCCTCTCTCTTCCTTCTTTCTCCTCCTCCTCTCTCCTCCTCCTCTCTCTTCCTCCTCTCTCTTCCTCTGCTCTCCTCTTCCGCTATCTTCCTCCTCTCTCTTCCTCTACTCTCCTCCACTTCTCTCCTCTTCCTCTCTCTTCCTCCTCTCTCTTCCTCCTCTCTCTTCCTCCGCTTTCCTCTTCCTCTCTCTTCCTCCTCTCTCTTCCTCCTCTCTCTTCCTCCTTTTTCTTACTCCTCTCTCCTTCTCCTCTCTAATCCTCCTCTCTCTTGCTCCTCTGTCTTCCTCCTGTCTCTTCCTCCTCTCACTTCTTCCTGTCTCTTCGTCATCTCTCTTCCTCCTATCTCTTCGTCTTCTCACTTCCTCCTCTATCTTCCTCCTCTCTCTTCCTCGTGTCTCTTCCTCCTCTCTCTTCCTCCTCTCTCTTCCTTCTCTCTCCTCTTCCTCTCTCTTCCTCCTCTCTCTTCCTCCTCTCTCTTCCTCCTCTTTCTTCCTCCTGTCTCTTCCTCATCTCTCTTCCTCCTCTCACTTCCTCCTCTATCTTCCTCCTCTCTCTTCCCCCTCTTTCTTCCTCCTCTCTCTTCCTCCTGTCTCTTCCTCCTCTCTCTTCCTCCTGTCTCTTCCTCCTCTCTCTTCCTCCTCTCTCTTCTTCTCTCACCTCTTCCTCTCTCTTCCTCCTCTCTCTTCCTCCTCTCTCTTCCTCCTCTCTCCTCTTCCTCTCTCTTCCTCCTCTCTCTTCCTCATCTCTCTTCCTCCTTTCTCTTCCTTCTCTCTCCTCTTCCTCTCTCTTCCTCCTCTCTCTTCCTTCTATCTCCTCCTCCTCTCTCCTCCTCCTCTCTCTTCCTCCTCTCTCTTCCTTCTCTCTCCTCTTCCTCTCTCTTCCTCCGGTCTCTTCCTCCTCTCTGTTCCTCCTCTCTCTTTCTCCTCTCTCTTCCTCCTCTCTCTTCCTTCTCTCTCCTCCTACTCTCTCCTCTTCCTCTCTCTTCCTCCTTTCTCTTACTCCTCTCTCTTCCTCCTCTCACTTCCTCCTCTATCTTCCTCCTCGCTCTTCCTCCTGTCTCTTCCTCATCTCTCTTCCTCCTGTCTCTTCCTCCTCTCGCTTCCTCCTCTCTCTTCCTTCTTTCTCCTCCTCCTCTCTCCTCCTCCTCTCTCTTCCTCCTCTCTCTTCCTCTGCTCTCCTCTTCCTCTCTCTTCCTCCTCTCTCTTCCTCCTCTCTCTTCCTCCGCTTTCCTCTTCCTCTCTCTTCCTCCTGTCTCTTCCTCCTGTCTCTTCCTCCTCTCACTTCTTCCTGTCTCTTCATCATCTCTCTTCCTCCTATCTCTTCCTCTTCTCACTTCCTCCTCTCTCTTCCTCCTCTCTCTTCCTCCTCTCTCTTCCACCTCTTTCTTCCTCCTGTCTCTTCCTCCTCTCTCTTCCTCCTCTCACTTCCTCCTCTATCTTCCTCCTCTCTCTTCCTCCTCTTTCTTCCTCCTCTCTCTTCCTCCTGTCTCTTCCTCCTCTCTCTTCCTCCTGTCTCTTCCTCCTCTCTCTTCCTCCTCTCTCTTCCTTCTCTCACCTCTTCCTCTCTCTTCCTCCTCTCTCTTCCTCCTCTCTCTTCCTCCTCTCTCCTCTTCCTCTCTCTTCCTACTCTCTCTTCCTCTTCTCTCCTCCACTTCTCTCCTCTTCCTCTCTCTTCCTCCTCTCTCTTCCTCCTCTCTCTTCCTCCGCTTTCCTCTTCCTCTCTCTTCCTCCTCTCTCTTCCTCCTCTCTCTTCCTCCTTTTTCTTACTCCTCTCTCCTTCTCCTCTCTAATCCTCCTCTCTCTTGCTCCTGTCTCTTCCTCCTGTCTCTTCCTCCTCTCACTTCTTCCTGTCTCTTCGTCATCTCTCTTCCTCCTATCTCTTCGTCTTCTCACTTCCTCCTCTATCTTCCTCCTCTCTCGTCCTCCTGTCTCTTCCTCCTCTCTCTTCCTCCTCTCTCTTCCTTCTCTCTCCTCTTCCTCTCTCTTCCTCCTCTCTCTTCCTCCTCTCTCTTCCTCCTCTTTCTTCCTCCTGTCTCTTCCTCATCTCTCTTCCTCCTCTCACTTCCTCCTCTATCTTCCTCCTCTCTCTTCCCCCTCTTTCTTCCTCCTCTCTCTTCCTCCTGTCTCTTCCTCCTCTCTCTTCCTCCTGTCTCTTCCTCCTCTCTCTTCCTCCTCTCTCTTCTTCTCTCACCTCTTCCTCTCTCTTCCTCCTCTCTCTTCCTCCTCTCTCTTCCTCCTATCTCCTCTTCCTCTCTCTTCCTCCTCTCTCTTCCTCATCTCTCTTCCTCCTTTCTCTTCCTTCTCTCTCCTCTTCCTCTCTCTTCCTCCTCTCTCTTCCTTCTATCTCCTCCTCCTCTCTCCTCCTCCTCTCTCTTCCTCCTCTCTCTTCCTTCTCTCTCCTCTTCCTCTCTCTTCCTCCTCTCTCTTCCTCTTCTCTCCTCAACTTCTCTCCTCTTCCTCTCTCTTCCTCCGGTCTCTTCCTCCTCTCTCTTCCTCCTCTCTCTTTCTCCTCTCTCTTCCTCCTCTCTCTTCCTTCTCTCTCCTCCTACTCTCTCCTCTTCCTCTCTCTTCCTCCTTTCTCTTACTCCTCTCTCTTCCTCCTCTCACTTCCTCCTCTATCTTCCTCCTCGCTCTTCCTCCTGTCTCTTCCTCATCTCTCTTCCTCCTGTCTCTTCCTCCTCTCGCTTCCTCCTCTCTCTTCCTTCTTTCTCCTCCTCCTCTCTCCTCCTCCTCTCTCTTCCTCCTCTCTCTTCCTCTGCTCTCCTCTTCCTCTCTCTTCCTCCTCTCTCTTCCTCCTCTCTCTTCCTCCGCTTTCCTCTTCCTCTCTCTTCCTCCTGTCTCTTCCTCCTGTCTCTTCCTCCTCTCACTTCTTCCTGTCTCTTCATCATCTCTCTTCCTCCTATCTCTTCCTCTTCTCACTTCCTCCTCTCTCTTCCTCCTCTCTCTTCCTCCTCTCTCTTCCACTTCTTTCTTCCTCCTGTCTCTTCCTCCTCTCTCTTCCTCCTCTCACTTCCTCCTCTATCTTCCTCCTCTCTCTTCCTCCTCTTTCTTCCTCCTCTCTCTTCCACCTGTCTCTTCCTCCTCTCTCTTCCTCCTGTCTCTTCCTCCTCTCTCTTCCTCCTCTCTCTTCCTTCTCTCACCTCTTCCTCTCTCTTCCTCCTCTCTCTTCCTCCTCTCTCTTCCTCCTCTCTCCTCTTCCTCTCTCTTCCTACTCTCTCTTCCTCTTCTCTCCTCCACTTCTCTCCTCTTCCTCTCTCTTCCTCCTCTCTCTTCCTCCTCTCACTTCTTCCTCTATCTTCCTCCTCTCTCGTCCCCCTCTCTCTTCCTCCTCCCTCTTCCTCCTCTCTCTTCCTTCTCTCTCCTCCTACTCTCTCCTCCTCCTCTCTATTGCTCCTGTCTCTTCCTCCTCTCTCTTTCTCCTCTCTTCCTTCTTTCTCCTCCTCCTCTCTCCTCCTCCTCTCTCTTCCTCCTCTCTCTTCTTTCTCTCTCCTCTTCCTCTCTCTTCCACCTCTCTCTTCCTCCTCTCTCTTCCTCCTTTCTCCTACTGCTCTCTCTTCCTCCTCTCTCTTCCTCTACTCTCCTCCACTTCTCTCCTCTTCCTCTCTCTTCCTCCTCTCTCTTCCTCCTCGCTCTTCCTCATCTCTCTTCCTCCTTTCTCTTCCTTCTCTCTCCTCTTCTCTCTCTTCCTCCTCTCTCTTCCTTCTCTCTCCTCCTCCTCTCTCCTCCTCCTCTCTCTTCCTCCTCTCTCTTCCTTCTCTCTCCTCTTCCTCTCTCTTCCTCCTCTCTCTTCCTCCTGTCTCTTCCTCCTCTCTCTTCCTCCTCTCTCTTCCTCCTCTCTCTTCCTCCTCTATCTTCCTCCTCTATCTTCCTTCTTTCTCCTCCTACTCTCTCTTCCTCCTGTCTCTTCCTCCTCTCTCTTCCTCTTCTCTCTTCCTCGTCTCTCCTCCTCCTCTCTCTTCCTTCTCTCTCCTCTTCCTCTCTCTTCCTCCTCTCTTTTCCTGCTCTTTCTTCCTCCTGTCTCTTCCTCCTCACTCTTCCTCCTCACTCTTCCTCCTGTCTCTTCCTCCTCTCTCTTCCTCCTCTCTCTTCCTCCTCTTTCCTCTTCCTCTCTCTTCCTCCTCTTTCCTCTTCCTCTCTCTTCCTTCTCTCTCATCTTCCTCTCTCTTCCTCCTCTCTCTTCCTTATCTCTCCTCCTCCTCTCTCCTCCTCCTCTCTCTCCTCCTCTCTCTTCCTTCTCTCTCCTCTTCCTCTCTCTTCCTCCTCACTCTTCCTCCTCTCTCTTCCTGCTCTCTCCTCTTCCTCTCTCTTCCTCCACTCTCTTCCTCTTCTCTCCTCAACTTCTCTCCTCTTCCTCTCTCTTCCTCCGGTCTCTTCCTCCTCTCTCTTCCTCCACTCTCTTTCTCCTCTCTCTTCCTCCTCTCTCTTCCTTCTCTCTCCTCCTACTCTCTCCTCTTCCTCTCTCTTCCTCCTTTCTCTTACTCCTCTCTCTTCCTCCTCTCACTTCCTCCTCTATCTTCCTCGTCGCTCTTCCTCCTGTCTCTTCCTCATTTCTCTTCCTCCTGTCTCTTCCTCCTCTCTCTTCCTCCTCTCTCTTCCTTCTTTCTCCTCCTCCTCTCTCCTCCTCCTCTCTCTTCCTCCTCTCTCTTCCTCTGCTCTCCTCTTCCTCTATCTTCCTCCTCTCTCTTCCTCTACTCTCCTCCACTTCTCTCCTCTTCCTCTCTCTTCCTCCTCTCTCTTCCTCCTCTCTCTTCCTCCGCTTTCCTCTTCCTCTCTCTTCCTCCTCTCTCTTCCTCCTCTCTCTTCCTCCTTTTTCTTACTCCTCTCTCCTTCTCCTCTCTAATCCTCCTCTCTCTTGCTCCTGTCTCTTCCTCCTGTCTCTTCCTCCTCTCACTTCTTCCTGTCTCTTCGTCATCTCTCTTCCTCCTATCTCTTCGTCTTCTCACTTCCTCCTCTATCTTCCTCCTCTCTCTTCCTCGTGTCTCTTCCTCCTCTCTCTTCCTCCTCTCTCTTCCTTCTCTCTCCTCTTCCTCTCTCTTCCTCCTCTCTCTTCCTCCTCTCTCTTCCTCCTCTTTCTTCCTCCTGTCTCTTCCTCATCTCTCTTCCTCCTCTCACTTCCTCCTCTATCTTCCTCCTCTCTCTTCCCCCTCTTTCTTCCTCCTCTCTCTTCCTCCTGTCTCTTCCTCCTCTCTCTTCCTCCTGTCTCTTCCTCCTCTCTCTTCCTCCTCTCTCTTCTTCTCTCACCTCTTCCTCTCTCTTCCTCCTCTCTCTTCCTCCTCTCTCTTCCTCCTCTCTCCTCTTCCTCTCTCTTCCTCCTCTCTCTTCCTCATCTCTCTTCCTCCTTTCTCTTCCTTCTCTCTCCTCTTCCTCTCTCTTCCTCCTCTCTCTTCCTTCTATCTCCTCCTCCTCTCTCCTCCTCCTCTCTCTTCCTCCTCTCTCTTCCTTCTCTCTCCTCTTCCTCTCTCTTCCTCCGGTCTCTTCCTCCTCTCTGTTCCTCCTCTCTCTTTCTCCTCTCTCTTCCTCCTCTCTCTTCCTTCTCTCTCCTCCTACTCTCTCCTCTTCCTCTCTCTTCCTCCTTTCTCTTACTCCTCTCTCTTCCTCCTCTCACTTCCTCCTCTATCTTCCTCCTCGCTCTTCCTCCTGTCTCTTCCTCATCTCTCTTCCTCCTGTCTCTTCCTCCTCTCGCTTCCTCCTCTCTCTTCCTTCTTTCTCCTCCTCCTCTCTCCTCCTCCTCTCTCTTCCTCCTCTCTCTTCCTCTGCTCTCCTCTTCCTCTCTCTTCCTCCTCTCTCTTCCTCCTCTCTCTTCCTCCGCTTTCCTCTTCCTCTCTCTTCCTCCTGTCTCTTCCTCCTGTCTCTTCCTCCTCTCACTTCTTCCTGTCTCTTCATCATCTCTCTTCCTCCTATCTCTTCCTCTTCTCACTTCCTCCTCTCTCTTCCTCCTCTCTCTTCCTCCTCTCTCTTCCACCTCTTTCTTCCTCCTGTCTCTTCCTCCTCTCTCTTCCTCCTCTCACTTCCTCCTCTATCTTCCTCCTCTCTCTTCCTCCTCTTTCTTCCTCCTCTCTCTTCCTCCTGTCTCTTCCTCCTCTCTCTTCCTCCTGTCTCTTCCTCCTCTCTCTTCCTCCTCTCTCTTCCTTCTCTCACCTCTTCCTCTCTCTTCCTCCTCTCTCTTCCTCCTCTCTCTTCCTCCTCTCTCCTCTTCCTCTCTCTTCCTACTCTCTCTTCCTCTTCTCTCCTCCACTTCTCTCCTCTTCCTCTCTCTTCCTCCTCTCTCTTCCTCCTCTCTCTTCCTCCGCTTTCCTCTTCCTCTCTCTTCCTCCTCTCTCTTCCTCCTCTCTCTTCCTCCTTTTTCTTACTCCTCTCTCCTTCTCCTCTCTAATCCTCCTCTCTCTTGCTCCTGTCTCTTCCTCCTGTCTCTTCCTCCTCTCACTTCTTCCTGTCTCTTCGTCATCTCTCTTCCTCCTATCTCTTCGTCTTCTCACTTCCTCCTCTATCTTCCTCCTCTCTCTTCCTCCTGTCTCTTCCTCCTCTCTCTTCCTCCTCTCTCTTCCTTCTCTCTCCTCTTCCTCTCTCTTCCTCCTCTCTCTTCCTCCTCTCTCTTCCTCCTCTTTCTTCCTCCTGTCTCTTCCTCATCTCTCTTCCTCCTCTCACTTCCTCCTCTATCTTCCTCCTCTCTCTTCCCCCTCTTTCTTCCTCCTCTCTCTTCCTCCTGTCTCTTCCTCCTCTCTCTTCCTCCTGTCTCTTCCTCCTCTCTCTTCCTCCTCTCTCTTCTTCTCTCACCTCTTCCTCTCTCTTCCTCCTCTCTCATCCTCCTCTCTCTTCCTCCTATCTCCTCTTCCTCTCTCTTCCTCCTCTCTCTTCCTCATCTCTCTTCCTCCTTTCTCTTCCTTCTCTCTCCTCTTCCTCTCTCTTCCTCCTCTCTCTTCCTTCTATCTCCTCCTCCTCTCTCCTCCTCCTCTCTCTTCCTCCTCTCTCTTCCTTCTCTCTCCTCTTCCTCTCTCTTCCTCCTCTCTCTTCCTCTTCTCTCCTCAACTTCTCTCCTCTTCCTCTCTCTTCCTCCGGTCTCTTCCTCCTCTCTCTTCCTCCTCTCTCTTTCTCCTCTCTCTTCCTCCTCTCTCTTCCTTCTCTCTCCTCCTACTCTCTCCTCTTCCTCTCTCTTCCTCCTTTCTCTTACTCCTCTCTCTTCCTCCTCTCACTTCCTCCTCTATCTTCCTCCTCGCTCTTCCTCCTGTCTCTTCCTCATCTCTCTTCCTCCTGTCTCTTCCTCCTCTCGCTTCCTCCTCTCTCTTCCTTCTTTCTCCTCCTCCTCTCTCCTCCTCCTCTCTCTTCCTCCTCTCTCTTCCTCTGCTCTCCTCTTCCTCTCTCTTCCTCCTCTCTCTTCCTCCTCTCTCTTCCTCCGCTTTCCTCTTCCTCTCTCTTCCTCCTGTCTCTTCCTCCTGTCTCTTCCTCCTCTCACTTCTTCCTGTCTCTTCATCATCTCTCTTCCTCCTATCTCTTCCTCTTCTCACTTCCTCCTCTCTCTTCCTCCTCTCTCTTCCTCCTCTCTCTTCCACTTCTTTCTTCCTCCTGTCTCTTCCTCCTCTCTCTTCCTCCTCTCACTTCCTCCTCTATCTTCCTCCTCTCTCTTCCTCCTCTTTCTTCCTCCTCTCTCTTCCACCTGTCTCTTCCTCCTCTCTCTTCCTCCTGTCTCTTCCTCCTCTCTCTTCCTCCTCTCTCTTCCTTCTCTCACCTCTTCCTCTCTCTTCCTCCTCTCTCTTCCTCCTCTCTCTTCCTCCTCTCTCCTCTTCCTCTCTCTTCCTACTCTCTCTTCCTCTTCTCTCCTCCACTTCTCTCCTCTTCCTCTCTCTTCCTCCTCTCTCTTCCTCCTCTCACTTCTTCCTCTATCTTCCTCCTCTCTCGTCCCCCTCTCTCTTCCTCCTCCCTCTTCCTCCTCTCTCTTCCTTCTCTCTCCTCCTACTCTCTCCTCCTCCTCTCTATTGCTCCTGTCTCTTCCTCCTCTCTCTTTCTCCTCTCTTCCTTCTTTCTCCTCCTCCTCTCTCCTCCTCCTCTCTCTTCCTCCTCTCTCTTCTTTCTCTCTCCTCTTCCTCTCTCTTCCACCTCTCTCTTCCTCCTCTCTCTTCCTCCTTTCTCCTACTGCTCTCTCTTCCTCCTCTCTCTTCCTCTACTCTCCTCCACTTCTCTCCTCTTCCTCTCTCTTCCTCCTCTCTCTTCCTCCTCTCTCTTCCTCATCTCTCTTCCTCCTTTCTCTTCCTTCTCTCTCCTCTTCCTCTCTCTTCCTCCTCTCTCTTCCTTCTCTCTCCTCCTCCTCTCTCCTCCTCCTCTCTCTTCCTCCTCTCTCTTCCTTCTCTCTCCTCTTCCTCTCTCTTCCTCCTCTCTCTTCCTCTTCTCTCCTCAACTTCTCTCCTCTTCCTCTCTCTTCCTCCGGTCTCTTCCTCCTCTCTCTTCCTCCTCTCTCTTTCTCCTCTCTCTTCCTCCTCTCTCTTCCTTCTCTCTCCTCCTACTCTCTCCTCTTCCTCTCTCTTCCTCCTTTCTCTTACTCCTCTCTCTTCCTCCTCTCACTTCCTCCTCTATCTTCCTCCTCGCTCTTCCTCCTGTCTCTTCCTCATCTCTCTTCCTCCTGTCTCTTCCTCCTCTCGCTTCCTCCTCTCTCTTCCTTCTTTCTCCTCCTCTTCTCTCCTCCTCCCCTCTCTTCCTCCTCTCTCTTCCTCTGCTCTCCTCTTCCTCTCTCTTCCTCCTCTCTCTTCCTCCTCTCTCTTCCTCCTCTCTCTTCCTCCGCTTTCCTCTTCCTCTCTCTTCCTCCTCTCTCTTCCTCCACTCTCTTCCTCCTTTCTCTTACTCCTCTCTCCTTCTCCTCTCTAATCCTCCTCTCTCTTCCTCCTGTCTCTTCCTCCTGTCTCTTCCTCCTCTCACTTCTTCCTGTCTCTTCGTCCTCTCTCTTCCTCCTATCTCTTCCTCTTCTCACTTCCTCCTCTATCTTCCTCCTCTCTCTTCCTCCTGTCTCTTCGTCCTCTCTCTTCCTCCTCTCTCTTCCTTCTTTCTCCTCCTTCTCTCTCCTCCTCCTCTCTCTTCCTCCTCTTTCTTCCTCCTGTCTCTTCCTCCTCTCTCTTCCTCCTCTCACTTCCTCCTCTCCCTTCCTCCTATCCCTCCTCTCTCTTCCTTCTCTCCTCCTCCTCTCTCCTCCTCCTCTCTCTTCCTCCTCTCTCTTCCTTCTCTCTCCTCTTCCTCTCTCTTCCTCCTCTCTCTTCCTCCTCTCTCTTCCTCCTCTCTCTTCCTCCTCTGTCTTCCTCCTCTCTCCTCTTCCTCTCTCTTCCTACTCTCTATTCCTCTTCTCTCCTCCACTTCTCTCCTCTTCCTCTCTCTTCCTCCACTCTCTTCCTCCTCTCTCTTCCTTCTCTCTCCTCCTACTCTCTCCTCTTCCTCTCTCTTCCTCCTCTCTCTTCCTCCTGTCTCTTCCTCCTCTCTCTTCCTCCTCTCTCTTCCTCCTCTCTCTTCCTCCTCTATCTTCCTCCTCTATCTTCCTTCTTTCTCCTCCTCCTCTCTCTTCCCCCTGTCTCTTCCTCCTCTCTCTTCCTCTTCTCTCTTCCTCGTCTCTCCTCCTCCTCTCTCTTCCTTCTCTCTCCTCTTCCTCTCTCTTCCTCCTCTCTTTTCCTGCTCTTTCTTCCTCCTGTCTCTTCCTCCTCACTCTTCCTCCTCACTCTTCCTCCTGTCTCTTCCTCCTCTCTCTTCCTCCTCTCTCTTCCTCCTCTTTCCTCTTCCTCTCTCTTCCTCCTCTTTCCTCTTCCTCTCTCTTCCTTCTCTCTCATCTTCCTCTATCTTCCTCCTCTCTCTTCCTTATCTCTCCTCCTCCTCTCTCCTCCTCCTCTCTCTCCTCCTCTCTCTTCCTTCTCTCTCCTCTTCCTCTCTCTTCCTCCTCACTCTTCCTCCTCTCTCTTCCTGCTCTCTCCTCTTCCTCTCTCTTCCTCCACTCTCTTCCTCTTCTCTCCTCAACTTCTCTCCTCTTCCTCTCTCTTCCTCCTCTCTCTTTCTCCTCTCTCTTCCTCCTCTCTCTTCCTTCTCTCTCCTCCTACTCTCTCCTCTTCCTCTCTCTTCCTCCTTTCTCTTACTCCTCTCTCTTCCTCCTCTCACTTCCTCCTCTATCTTCCTCGTCGCTCTTCCTCCTGTCTCTTCCTCATTTCTCTTCCTCCTGTCCCTTCCTCCTCTCTCTTCCTCCTCTCTCTTCCTTCTTTCTCCTCCTCCTCTCTCCTCCTCCTCTCTCTTCCTCCTCTCTCTTCCTCTGCTCTCCTCTTCCTCTATCTTCCTCCTCTCTCTTCCTCTACTCTCCTCCACTTCTCTCCTCTTCCTCTCTCTTCCTCCTCTCTCTTCCTCCTCTCTCTTCCTCCGCTTTCCTCTTCCTCTCTCTTCCTCCTCTCTCTTCCTCCTCTCTCTTCCTCCTTTTTCTTACTCCTCTCTCCTTCTCCTCTCTAATCCTCCTCTCTCTTGCTCCTGTCTCTTCCTCCTGTCTCTTCCTCCTCTCACTTCTTCCTGTCTCTTCGTCATCTCTCTTCCTCCTATCTCTTCGTCTTCTCACTTCCTCCTCTATCTTCCTCCTCTCTCTTCCTCCTGTCTCTTCCTCCTCTCTCTTCCTCCTCTCTCTTCCTTCTCTCTCCTCTTCCTCTCTCTTCCTCCTCTCTCTTCCTCCTCTCTCTTCCTCCTCTTTCTTCCTCCTGTCTCTTCCTCATCTCTCTTCCTCCTCTCACTTCCTCCTCTATCTTCCTCCTCTCTCTTCCCCCTCTTTCTTCCTCCTCTCTCTTCCTCCTGTCTCTTCCTCCTCTCTCTTCCTCCTGTCTCTTCCTCCTCTCTCTTCCTCCTCTCTCTTCTTCTCTCACCTCTTCCTCTCTCTTCCTCCTCTCTCTTCCTCCTAGCTCTTCCTCCTCTCTCCTCTTCCTCTCTCTTCCTCCTCTCTCTTCCTCTTCTCTCCTCCACTTCTCTCCTCTTCCTCTCTCTTCCTCCTCTCTCTTCCTCCTCTCACTTCTTCCTCTATCCTCCTCCTCTCTCGTCCCCCTCTCTCTTCCTCCTCTCTCTTCCTCCTCTCTCATCCTCCTCTCTCTTCCTCCCGTCTCTTCCTCCTGTCTCTTCCTCCTCTCACTTCTTCCAGTCTCTTCGACCTCTATCTTCCTCCTCTCTCTTCCTCCACTCTCTTCCTTCTCTCTCCTCCTCGTCTCTCCTCCTCCTCTCTCTTCCTTCTCTCTCCTCTTCCTCTCTCTTACTCCTCTCTCTTCCTCCTCTTTCGTCTTCCTCTCTCTTCCTCCTTTCTCTTACCCCTTTCTCTTCCTCCTCTCTCATCCTCCTCTCTCTTCCTCCTGTCTCTTCCTCCTCTCTCTTCCTCCTCTCACTTCTTCCTGTCTCTTCGTCCTCTCTCTTCCTCCTCTCTCTTCCTCCAGTCACTTCCTCGTCTATCTTCCTCCTCGCTCTTCCTCCTCTATCTTCCTTCTCTCTCCTCCTCCTCTCTCCTCATCCTCTCTCTTCCTCCTCTCTCTTCCTTCTCTCTCCTCTTCCTCTCTCTTCCTCCTCTCTCTTCCTCCTCTCTCTTCCTTCCCTCTCCTCTTCCTCTCTCTTCGTCCTCTCTCTTCCTCCTCTCTCCTCTTCCTCTCTCTTCCTCCTCTCTCTTCCTCTTCTCTCCTCCACTTATCTCCTCTTCCTCTCTCCTCCTACTCTCTCCTCCTCCTCTCTCTTCCTCCTCTCTCTTCCTGCTCTCTCCTCTTCCTCTCTCTTCCTCCTCTCTCTTCCTTCTCTCTCTTCCTCCTCTCTCCTCCTCCTCTCTTTCCTCCTCTCTCTTCCTCCTCTCTCTTCCTCCTCTCTCTTCCTGCTCTCTCCTCTTCTTCACTCTTCCTCTTCTGTCTTCCTCTTCTCTCCTCCACTTCTCTCCTCTTCCTCTCTCTTCCTCCTCTCTCTTCCTCCTCTTTCCTCTTTCTCTCTCTTCCTCCTTTCTCTTAATCCTCTCTTTTCCTCCTCTCTCATCCTCCTCTATCTTCCTCCTGTCTCTTTCTCCTGTCTCTTCCTCCTATCACTTCTTCCTGTCTCTTCGTCCTCTCTCTTCCTCCTCTCTCTTCCTCCTGTCACTTCCTCCACTCTCTTCCTCCTCTCTCTTCCTTCTCTCTCCTCTTCCTCTCTCTTACTCCTCTCTCTTTCTCCTCTCTCTTCCTCCTCTCTCTTCCTCCTCTTTCGTCTTCCTCTCTCTTCCTCCTTTCTCTTACTCCTCTCTCTTCCTCCTCTCTCTTCCTCCTTTCTCTTACTCCTCTCTCCTTCTCCTCTCTCATCCTCCTCTCTCTTCCTCCCGTCTCTTCCTCCTGTCTCTTCCTCTTCTCACTTCTTCCAGTCTCTTCGACCTCTATCTTCCTCCTCTCTTTTCCTCCTCTCTCTTCCTTCTCTCTCCTCCTCGTCTCTCCTCCTCCTCTCTCTTCCTTCTCTCTCCTCTTCCTCTCTCTTACTCCTCTCTCTTTCTCCTCTCTCTTCCTCCTCTCTCTTCCTCCTCTTTCGTCTTCCTCTCTCTTCCTCCTTTCTCTTACTCCTCTCTCTTCCTCCTCTCTCATCCTCCTCTCTCTTCCTACTGTCTCTTCCTCCTGTCTCTTCCTCCTCTCACTTCTTCCTGTCTCTTCGTCCTCTCTCTTCCTCCTCTCTCTTCCTCCAGTCACTTCCTCCTCTATCTTCCTCCTCGCTCTTCCTCCTCTATCTTCCTTCTCTCTCCTCCTCCTCTCTCCTCATCCTCTCTCTTCCTCCTCTCTCTTCCTTCTCTCTCCTCTTCCTCTCTCTTCCTCCTCTCTCTTCCTCCTCTCTCTTCCTTCTCTCTCCTCTTCCTCTCTCTTCCTCCTCTCTCTTCCTCATCTCTCTTCATCCTCTCTCCTCTTCCTCTCTCTTCCTCCTCTCTCTTCCTCTTCTCTCCTCCACTTCTCTCCTCTTCCTCTCTCCTCCTACCCTCTCCTCCTCCTCTCTCTTCCTCCTCTCTCTTCCTGCTCTCTCCTCTTCCTCTCTCTTCCTCCTCTCTCTTCCTTCTCTCTCCTCCTCCTCTCTCCTCCTCCTCTCTCTTCCTCCTCTCTCTTCCTCCTCTCTCCTCGTCCTCTCTCTTCCTCCTCTCTCTTCCTCTACTATCCCCCACTTCTCTCCTCTTCCTCTCTCTTCCTCCTCTCTCTTCCTGCTCTCTCTTCCTTCTCTCTCCTCTACCTCTCTCTTCCTCCTCTCTCTTCCTCCTCTCTCCTCTTCCTCTCTCTTCCTCCTCTCTCTTCCTCCTATTTCCTCTTCCTCTCTCTTCCTCCTCTCTCTTCCTCCTGTCTCTTCCTCCTCTCACTTCTTCTTGTCTCTATGTCCTCTCTCTTCCTCCTCTCTCTTCCTCCTTTCTCTTACTCCTCTATGCTTCTCCTCTCTCATCCTCCTCTCTCTTCCTCCTGTCTCTTCCTCCTGTCTCTTCCTCCTCTCACTTCTTCCTGTCTCTATGTCCTCTCTCTTCCTCCACTCTCTTCCTCCTCTCACTTCCTTCTCTCTCTTCCTCCTTGCTCTTCCTCCTGTCTCATCCTCCTCTCTCTTCCTCCTCTCTCTTCATCCTCTCTCTTCCTCCGCTCTCCTCTTCCTCTCTCTTCCTCCTCTCTCTTCCTCTACTCTCCTCCAATTCTCTCCTCTTCCTCTCTCTTCTTCCTCTCTCTTCCTCCTCTCTCTTCCTCCTCTCTCTTCCGCCTCTTTCCTCTTTCTGTCTCTTCCTCCTCTCTCTTCCTCCTTTCTATTACTCCTCTCTCCTTCTCCTCTCTTATCCTCCTCTCTCTTCCTCCTGTCTCTTCCTCCTGTCTCTTCCTCCTCTCATTTCTTCCTGTCTCTTCCTGATCTCTCTTCCTCCTGTCTCTTCCTCCTCTCTCTTCCTCCTGTCTCTTCCTCCTCTCTCTTCCTCTTCTCTCTTCCTCCTTTCTCCTCCTCCTCTCTCCTCCTCCTCTCTCTTCCTCCTCTCTCTTCCTCCTTTCTCTTACTCCTCTGTCCTTCTCCTCTCTCATCCTCCTCTCTCTTCCTCCTGTCTCTTCCTCCTGTCTCTCCCTCCTCTCACTTCCCCCTCTCTCTTCCTCCTCGCTCTTCCTCCTGTCTCTTCCTCCGCTCTCCTCTTCCTCTCTCTTCCTCCTCTCTCTTCCTCTAATGTCCTCCACTTCTCTCCTCTTCCTCTCTCTTCCTCCTCTCTCTTCCTCTTCTCTCTTCCTCCTATCTCTTCCTTCTCTCTCCTCCTGGTCTCTCCTCCTCCTCTCTCTTCCTCTCCTCTCTTCCTCCTCTCTCTTCCTCCTCTCTCTGTCTCCTCTCTCTTCCTCCTTCCTCTTACTCCTCTCTCCTTCTCCTCTCTCATCCTCCTCTCTCTTCCTCCCGTCTCTTCCTCCTCTCTCTTCCTCCTCTCTCTTCCTTCTCTCTCCTCCTCGTCTCTCTTCCTCCTCTCTCTTCCTTCTCTCTCCTCTTCCGCTCTCTTCCTCCTCTCTCTTCCTCCTCTCTCTTCCTTCTCTCTCCTCTTCCTCTCTCTTCCTCCTCTCTCTTCCTCCTCTCTCTTCCTCCTCTCTCCTCTTCCTCTCTCTTCCTCCTCTCTCTTCCTCTTTTCTCCTCCACTTCTCTCCTCTTCCTCTCTCCTCCTACTCTCTCCTCCTCCTCTCTCTTCCTCCTCTCTCTTCCTGCTCTCTCCTCTTCCTCTCTCTTCCTCCTCTCTCTTCCTTCTCTCTCCTTCTCCTCTCTCCTCCTCCTCTCTCTTCTTCCTCTCTCTTCCTCTGCTCTCCTCTTCCTCTCTCTTTCTCCTCTCTCTTCCTCCTCTCTCTTCCTCCTCTCTCTTCCTCCGCTTTCCTCTTCCTCTCTCTTCCTCCTCTCTCTTCCTCCACTCTCTTCCTCCTTTCTCTTACTCCTCTCTCCTTCTCCTCTCTAATCCTCCTCTCTCTTCCTCCTGTCTCTTCCTTCTGTCTCTTCCTCCTCTCACTTCTTCCTGTCTCTTCGTCCTCTCTCTTCCTCCTATCTCTTCCTCTTCTCACTTCCTCCTCTATCTTCCTCCTCTCTCTTCCTCCTGTCTCTTCGTCCTCTCTCTTCCTCCTCTCTCTTCCTTCTTTCTCCTCCTTCTCTCTCCTCCTCCTCTCTCTTCCTCCTCTTTCTTCCTCCTGTCTCTTCCTCCTCTCTCTTCCTCCTCTCACTTCCTCCTCTCCCTTCCTCCTATCCCTCCTCTCTCTTCCTTCTCTCCTCCTCCTCTCTCCTCCTCCTCTCTCTTCCTCCTCTCTCTTCCTTCTCTCTCCTCTTCCTCTCTCTTCCTCCTCTCTCTTCCTCCTCTCTCTTCCTCCTCTCTCTTCCTCCTCTGTCTTCCTCCTCTCTCCTCTTCCTCTCTCTTCCTACTCTCTATTCCTCTTCTCTCCTCCACTTCTCTCCTCTTCCTCTCTCTTCCTCCACTCTCTTCCTCCTCTCTCTTCCTTCTCTCTCCTCCTACACTCTCCTCTTCCTCACTCTTCCTCCTCTCTCTTCCTCCTGTCTCTTCCTCCTCTCTCTTCCTCCTCTCTCTTCCTCCTCTCTCTTCCTCCTCTATCTTCCTCCTCTATCTTCCTTCTTTCTCCTCCTCCTCTCTCTTCCTCTGTCTCTTCCTCCTCTCTCTTCCTCTTCTCTCTTCCTCGTCTCTCCTCCTCCTCTCTCTTCCTTCTCTCTCCTCTTCCTCTCTCTTCCTCCTCTCTTTTCCTGCTCTTTCTTCCTCCTGTCTCTTCCTCCTCACTCTTCCTCCTCACTCTTCCTCCTGTCTCTTCCTCCTCTCTCTTCCTCCTCTCTCTTCCTCCTCTTTCCTCTTCCTCTCTCTTCCTCCTCTTTCCTCTTCCTCTCTCTTCCTTCTCTCTCATCTTCCTCTATCTTCCTCCTCTCTCTTCCTTATCTCTCCTCCTCCTCTCTCCTCCTCCTCTCTCTCCTCCTCTCTCTTCCTTCTCTCTCCTCTTCCTCTCTCTTCCTCCTCACTCTTCCTCCTCTCTCTTCCTGCTCTCTCCTCTTCCTCTCTCTTCCTCCACTCTCTTCCTCTTCTCTCCTCAACTTCTCTCCTCTTCCTCTCTCTTCCTCCTCTCTCTTTCTCCTCTCTCTTCCTCCTCTCTCTTCCTTCTCTCTCCTCCTACTCTCTCCTCTTCCTCTCTCTTCCTCCTTTCTCTTACTCCTCTCTCTTCCTCCTCTCACTTCCTCCTCTATCTTCCTCGTCGCTCTTCCTCCTGTCTCTTCCTCATTTCTCTTCCTCCTGTCTCTTCCTCCTCTCTCTTCCTCCTCTCTCTTCCTTCTTTCTCCTCCTCCTCTCTCCTCCTCCTCTCTCTTCCTCCTCTCTCTTCCTCTGCTCTCCTCTTCCTCTATCTTCCTCCTCTCTCTTCCTCTACTCTCCTCCACTTCTCTCCTCTTCCTCTCTCTTCCTCCTCTCTCTTCCTCCTCTCTCTTCCTCCGCTTTCCTCTTCCTCTCTCTTCCTCCTCTCTCTTCCTCCTCTCTCTTCCTCCTTTTTCTTACTCCTCTCTCCTTCTCCTCTCTAATCCTCCTCTCTCTTGCTCCTGTCTCTTCCTCCTGTCTCTTCCTCCTCTCACTTCTTCCAGTCTCTTCGTCCTCTCTCTTCCTCCTATCTCTTCCTCTTCTCACTTCCTCCTCTATCTTCCTCCTCTCTCTTCCTCCTGTCTCTTCCTCCTCTCTCTTCCTCCTCTCTCTTCCTTCTCTCTCCTCTTCCTCTCTCTTCCTCCTCTCTCTTCCTCCTCTCTCTTCCTCCTCTTTCTTCCTCCTGTCTCTTCCTCATCTCTCTTCCTCCTCTCACTTCCTCCTCTATCTTCCTCCTCTCTCTTCCCCCTCTTTCTTCCTCCTCTCTCTTCCTCCTGTCTCTTCCTCCTCTCTCTTCCTCCTGTCTCTTCCTCCTCTCTCTTCCTCCTGTCTCTTCCTCCTGTCTCTTCCTCCTCTCACTTCTTCCTGTCTCTATGTCCTCTCTCTTCCTCCACTCTCTTCCTCCTCTCACTTCCTTCTCTCTCTTCCTCCTTGCTCTTCCTCCTGTCTCATCCTCCTCTCTCTTCCTCCTCTCTCTTCATCCTCTCTCTTCCTCCGCTCTCCTCTTCCTCTCTCTTCCTCCTCTCTCTTCCTCTACTCTCCTCCAATTCTCTCCTCTTCCTCTCTCTTCTTCCTCTCTCTTCCTCCTCTCTCTTCCTCCTCTCTCTTCCGCCTCTTTCCTCTTTCTGTCTCTTCCTCCTCTCTCTTCCTCCTTTCTATTACTCCTCTCTCCTTCTCCTCTCTTATCCTCCTCTCTCTTCCTCCTGTCTCTTCCTCCTGTCTCTTCCTCCTCTCATTTCTTCCTGTCTCTTCCTGATCTCTCTTCCTCCTGTCTCTTCCTCCTCTCTCTTCCTCCTGTCTCTTCCTCCTCTCTCTTCCTCTTCTCTCTTCCTCCTTTCTCCTCCTCCTCTCTCCTCCTCCTCTCTCTTCCTCCTCTCTCTTCCTCCTTTCTCTTACTCCTCTGTCCTTCTCCTCTCTCATCCTCCTCTCTCTTCCTCCTGTCTCTTCCTCCTGTCTCTCCCTCCTCTCACTTCCCCCTCTCTCTTCCTCCTCGCTCTTCCTCCTGTCTCTTCCTCCGCTCTCCTCTTCCTCTCTCTTCCTCCTCTCTCTTCCTCTAATGTCCTCCACTTCTCTCCTCTTCCTCTCTCTTCCTCCTCTCTCTTCCTCTTCTCTCTTCCTCCTATCTCTTCCTTCTCTCTCCTCCTGGTCTCTCCTCCTCCTCTCTCTTCCTCTCCTCTCTTCCTCCTCTCTCTTCCTCCTCTCTCTGTCTCCTCTCTCTTCCTCCTTCCTCTTACTCCTCTCTCCTTCTCCTCTCTCATCCTCCTCTCTCTTCCTCCCGTCTCTTCCTCCTCTCTCTTCCTCCTCTCTCTTCCTTCTCTCTCCTCCTCGTCTCTCTTCCTCCTCTCTCTTCCTTCTCTCTCCTCTTCCGCTCTCTTCCTCCTCTCTCTTCCTCCTCTCTCTTCCTTCTCTCTCCTCTTCCTCTCTCTTCCTCCTCTCTCTTCCTCCTCTCTCTTCCTCCTCTCTCCTCTTCCTCTCTCTTCCTCCTCTCTCTTCCTCTTTTCTCCTCCACTTCTCTCCTCTTCCTCTCTCCTCCTACTCTCTCCTCCTCCTCTCTCTTCCTCCTCTCTCTTCCTGCTCTCTCCTCTTCCTCTCTCTTCCTCCTCTCTCTTCCTTCTCTCTCCTTCTCCTCTCTCCTCCTCCTCTCTCTTCTTCCTCTCTCTTCCTCTGCTCTCCTCTTCCTCTCTCTTTCTCCTCTCTCTTCCTCCTCTCTCTTCCTCCTCTCTCTTCCTCCGCTTTCCTCTTCCTCTCTCTTCCTCCTCTCTCTTCCTCCACTCTCTTCCTCCTTTCTCTTACTCCTCTCTCCTTCTCCTCTCTAATCCTCCTCTCTCTTCCTCCTGTCTCTTCCTTCTGTCTCTTCCTCCTCTCACTTCTTCCTGTCTCTTCGTCCTCTCTCTTCCTCCTATCTCTTCCTCTTCTCACTTCCTCCTCTATCTTCCTCCTCTCTCTTCCTCCTGTCTCTTCGTCCTCTCTCTTCCTCCTCTCTCTTCCTTCTTTCTCCTCCTTCTCTCTCCTCCTCCTCTCTCTTCCTCCTCTTTCTTCCTCCTGTCTCTTCCTCCTCTCTCTTCCTCCTCTCACTTCCTCCTCTCCCTTCCTCCTATCCCTCCTCTCTCTTCCTTCTCTCCTCCTCCTCTCTCCTCCTCCTCTCTCTTCCTCCTCTCTCTTCCTTCTCTCTCCTCTTCCTCTCTCTTCCTCCTCTCTCTTCCTCCTCTCTCTTCCTCCTCTCTCTTCCTCCTCTGTCTTCCTCCTCTCTCCTCTTCCTCTCTCTTCCTACTCTCTATTCCTCTTCTCTCCTCCACTTCTCTCCTCTTCCTCTCTCTTCCTCCACTCTCTTCCTCCTCTCTCTTCCTTCTCTCTCCTCCTACACTCTCCTCTTCCTCACTCTTCCTCCTCTCTCTTCCTCCTGTCTCTTCCTCCTCTCTCTTCCTCCTCTCTCTTCCTCCTCTCTCTTCCTCCTCTATCTTCCTCCTCTATCTTCCTTCTTTCTCCTCCTCCTCTCTCTTCCTCTGTCTCTTCCTCCTCTCTCTTCCTCTTCTCTCTTCCTCGTCTCTCCTCCTCCTCTCTCTTCCTTCTCTCTCCTCTTCCTCTCTCTTCCTCCTCTCTTTTCCTGCTCTTTCTTCCTCCTGTCTCTTCCTCCTCACTCTTCCTCCTCACTCTTCCTCCTGTCTCTTCCTCCTCTCTCTTCCTCCTCTCTCTTCCTCCTCTTTCCTCTTCCTCTCTCTTCCTCCTCTTTCCTCTTCCTCTCTCTTCCTTCTCTCTCATCTTCCTCTATCTTCCTCCTCTCTCTTCCTTATCTCTCCTCCTCCTCTCTCCTCCTCCTCTCTCTCCTCCTCTCTCTTCCTTCTCTCTCCTCTTCCTCTCTCTTCCTCCTCACTCTTCCTCCTCTCTCTTCCTGCTCTCTCCTCTTCCTCTCTCTTCCTCCACTCTCTTCCTCTTCTCTCCTCAACTTCTCTCCTCTTCCTCTCTCTTCCTCCTCTCTCTTTCTCCTCTCTCTTCCTCCTCTCTCTTCCTTCTCTCTCCTCCTACTCTCTCCTCTTCCTCTCTCTTCCTCCTTTCTCTTACTCCTCTCTCTTCCTCCTCTCACTTCCTCCTCTATCTTCCTCGTCGCTCTTCCTCCTGTCTCTTCCTCATTTCTCTTCCTCCTGTCTCTTCCTCCTCTCTCTTCCTCCTCTCTCTTCCTTCTTTCTCCTCCTCCTCTCTCCTCCTCCTCTCTCTTCCTCCTCTCTCTTCCTCTGCTCTCCTCTTCCTCTATCTTCCTCCTCTCTCTTCCTCTACTCTCCTCCACTTCTCTCCTCTTCCTCTCTCTTCCTCCTCTCTCTTCCTCCTCTCTCTTCCTCCGCTTTCCTCTTCCTCTCTCTTCCTCCTCTCTCTTCCTCCTCTCTCTTCCTCCTTTTTCTTACTCCTCTCTCCTTCTCCTCTCTAATCCTCCTCTCTCTTGCTCCTGTCTCTTCCTCCTGTCTCTTCCTCCTCTCACTTCTTCCAGTCTCTTCGTCCTCTCTCTTCCTCCTATCTCTTCCTCTTCTCACTTCCTCCTCTATCTTCCTCCTCTCTCTTCCTCCTGTCTCTTCCTCCTCTCTCTTCCTCCTCTCTCTTCCTTCTCTCTCCTCTTCCTCTCTCTTCCTCCTCTCTCTTCCTCCTCTCTCTTCCTCCTCTTTCTTCCTCCTGTCTCTTCCTCATCTCTCTTCCTCCTCTCACTTCCTCCTCTATCTTCCTCCTCTCTCTTCCCCCTCTTTCTTCCTCCTCTCTCTTCCTCCTGTCTCTTCCTCCTCTCTCTTCCTCCTGTCTCTTCCTCCTCTCTCTTCCTCCTGTCTCTTCCTCCTCTCTCTTCCTCCTCTCTCTTCTTCTCTCACCTCTTCCTCTCTCTTCCTCCTCTCTCTTCCTACTCTCTCTTCCTCTTCTCTCCTCCACTTCTTTCCTCTTCCTCTCTCTTCCTCCTCTCTCTTCCTCCTCTCACTTCTTCCTCTATCCTCCTCCTCTCTCGTCCCCCTCTCTCTTCCTCCTCTCTCTTCCTCCTCTCTCATCCTCCTCTCTCTTCCTCCCGTCTCTTCCTCCTGTCTCTTCCTCCTCTCACTTCTTCCAGTCTCTTCGACCTCTATCTTCCTCCTCTCTCTTCCTCCACTCTCTTCCTTCTCTCTCCTCCTCGTCTCTCCTCCTCCTCTCTCTTCCTTCTCTCTCCTCTTCCTCTCTCTTACTCCTCTCTCTTCCTCCTCTTTCGTCTTCCTCTCTCTTCCTCCTTTCTCTTACTCCTCTCTCTTCCTCCTCTCTCATCCTCCTCTCTCTTCCTCCTGTCTCTTCCTCCTCTCTCTTCCTCCTCTCACTTCTTCCTCTCTCTTCGTCCTCTCTCTTCCTCCTCTCTCTTCCTCCAGTCACTTCCTCGTCTATCTTCCTCCTCGCTCTTCCTCCTCTATCTTCCTTCTCTCTCCTCCTCCTCTCTCCTCATCCTCTCTCTTCCTCCTCTCTCTTCCTTCTCTCTCCTCTTCCTCTCTCTTCCTCCTCTCTCTTCCTCCTCTCTCTTCCTTCCCTCTCCTCTTCCTCTCTCTTCGTCCTCTCTCTTCCTCCTCTCTCCTCTTCCTCTCTCTTCCTCCTCTCTCTTCCTCTTCTCTCCTCCACTTATCTCCTCTTCCTCTCTCCTCCTACTCTCTCCTCCTCCTCTCTCTTCCTCCTCTCTCTTCCTGCTCTCTCCTCTTCCTCTCTCTTCCTCCTCTCTCTTCCTTCTCTCTCTTCCTCCTCTCTCCTCCTCCTCTCTTTCCTCCTCTCTCTTCCTTCTCTCTCCTATTCCTCTCTCTTCCTCCTCTCTCTACCTCCTCTCTCTTCCTGCTCTCTCCTCTTCTTCACTCTTCCTCTTCTGTCTTCCTCTTCTCTCCTCCACTTCTCTCCTCTTCCTCTCTCTTCCTCCTCTCTCTTCCTCCTCTTTCCTCTTTCTCTCTCTTCCTCCTTTCTCTTAATCCTCTCTTTTCCTCCTCTCTCATCCTCCTCTATCTTCCTCCTGTCTCTTTCTCCTGTCTCTTCCTCCTATCACTTCTTCCTGTCTCTTCGTCCTCTCTCTTCCTCCTCTCTCTTCCTCCTGTCACTTCCTCCACTCTCTTCCTCCTCTCTCTTCCTTCTCTCTCCTCTTCCTCTCTCTTACTCCTCTCTCTTTCTCCTCTCTCTTCCTCCTCTCTCTTCCTCCTCTTTCGTCTTCCTCTCTCTTCCTCCTTTCTCTTACTCCTCTCTCTTCCTCCTCTCTCTTCCTCCTTTCTCTTACTCCTCTCTCCTTCTCCTCTCTCATCCTCCTCTCTCTTCCTCCCGTCTCTTCCTCCTGTCTCTTCCTCTTCTCACTTCTTCCAGTCTCTTCGACCTCTATCTTCCTCCTCTCTCTTCCTCCTCTCTCTTCCTTCTCTCTCCTCCTCGTCTCTCCTCCTCCTCTCTCTTCCTTCTCTCTCCTCTTCCTCTCTCTTACTCCTCTCTCTTTCTCCTCTCTCTTCCTCCTCTCTCTTCCTCCTCTTTCGTCTTCCTCTCTCTTCCTCCTTTCTCTTACTCCTCTCTCTTCCTCCTCTCTCATCCTCCTCTCTCTTCCTCCTGTCTCTTCCTCCTGTCTCTTCCTCCTCTCACTTCTTCCTGTCTCTTCGTCCTCTCTCTTCCTCCTCTCTCTTCCTCCAGTCACTTCCTCCTCTATCTTCCTCCTCGCTCTTCCTCCTCTATCTTCCTTCTCTCTCCTCCTCCTCTCTCCTCATCCTCTCTCTTCCTCCTCTCTCTTCCTTCTCTCTCCTCTTCCTCTCTCTTCCTCCACTCTCTTCCTCATCTCTCTTCATCCTCTCTCCTCTTCCTCTCTCTTCCTCCTCTCTCTTCCTCTTCTCTCCTCCACTTCTCTCCTCTTCCTCTCTCCTCCTACTCTCTCCTCCTCCCCTCTCTTCCTCCTCTCTCTTCCTGCTCTCTCCTCTTCCTCTCTCTTCCTCCTCTCTCTTCCTCCTCTCTCTTCCTTCTCTCTCCTCCTCGTCTCTCCTCCTCCTCTCTCTTCCTTCTCTCTCCTCTTCCTCTCTCTTACTCCTCTCTCTTTCTCCTCTCTCTTCCTCCTCTCTCTTCCTCCTCTTTCGTCTTCCTCTCTCTTCCTCCTTTCTCTTACTCCTCTCTCTTCCTCCTCTCTCATCCTCCTCTCTCTTCCTCCTGTCTCTTCCTCCTGTCTCTTCCTCCTCTCAGTTCTTCCTGTCTCTTCGTCCTCTCTCTTCCTCCTCTCTCTTCCTCCAGTCACTTCCTCCTCTATCTTCCTCCTCGCTCTTCCTCCTCTATCTTCCTCTTCTCTCCTCCTCCTCTCTCCTCATCCTCTCTCTTCCTCCTCTCTCTTCCTTCTCTCTCCTCTTCCTCTCTCTCCTCCTCTCTCTTCCTCCTCTCTCTTCCTTCTCTCTCCTCTTCCTCTCTCTTCCTCCTCTCTCTTCCTCATCTCTCTTCATCCTCTCTCCTCTTCCTCTCTCTTCCTCCTCTCTCTTCCTCTTCTCTCCTCCACTTCTCTCCTCTTCCTCTCTCCTCCTACTCTCTCCTCCTCCTCTCTCTTCCTCCTCTGTCTTCCTGCTCTCTCCTCTTCCTCTCTCTTCCTCCTCTCTCTTCCTTCTCTCTCCTCCTCCTCTCTCCTCCTCCTCTCTCTTCCTCCTCTCTCTTCCTCCTCTCTCCTCGTCCTCTCTCTTCCTCCTCTCTCTTCCTCTACTATCCCCCACTTCTCTCCACTTCCTCTCTCTTCCTCCTCTCTCTTCCTGCTCTCTCTTCCTTCTCTCTCCTCTTCCTCTCTCTTCCTCCTCTCTCTTCCTCCTCTCTCCTCTTCCTCTCTCTTCCTCCTCTCTCTTCCTCTTCTCTCCTCCAGTTCTCTCCTCTTCCTCTCTCTTCCTCCTCTCTCTTCCTCCTATTTCCTCTTCCTCTCTCTTCCTCCTCTCTCTTCCTCCTCTCTCTTCCTCCTCTCTCTTCCTCCTGTCTCTTCCTCCTCTCACTTCTTCTTGTCTCTATGTCCTCTCTCTTCCTCCTCTCTCTTCCTCCTTTCTCTTACTCCTCTATCCTTCTCCTCTCTCATCCTCCTCTCTCTTCCTCCTGTCTCTTCCTCCTGTCTCTTCCTCCTCTCACTTCTTCCTGTCTCTATGTCCTCTCTCTTCCTCCACTCTCTTCCTCCTCTCACTTCCTTCTCTCTCTTCCTCCTTGCTCTTCCTCCTGTCTCATCCTCCTCTCTCTTCCTCCTCTCTCTTCCTCCTCTCTCTTCCTCCTCTTTCGTCTTCCTCTCTCTTCCTCCTTTCTCTTACTCCTCTCTCTTCCTCCTCTCTCTTCCTCCTTTCTCTTACTCCTCTCTCCTTCTCCTCTCTCATCCTCCTCTCTCTTCCTCCCGTCTCTTCCTCCTGTCTCTTCCTCTTCTCACTTCTTCCAGTCTCTTCGACCTCTATCTTCCTCCTCTCTCTTCCTCCTCTCTCTTCCTTCTCTCTCCTCCTCGTCTCTCCTCCTCCTCTCTCTTCCATCTCTCTCCTCTTCCTCTCTCTTACTCCTCTCTCTTTCTCCTCTCTCTTCCTCCTCTCTCTTCCTCCTCTTTCGTCTTCCTCTCTCTTCCTCCTTTCTCTTACTCCTCTCTCTTCCTCCTCTCTCATCCTCCTCTCTCTTCCTCCTGTCTCTTCCTCCTGTCTCTTCCTCCTCTCACTTCTTCCTGTCTCTTCGTCCTCTCTCTTCCTCCTCTCTCTTCCTCCAGTCACTTCCTCCTCTATCTTCCTCCTCGCTCTTCCTCCTCTATCTTCCTTCTCTCTCCTCCTCCTCTCTCCTCATCCTCTCTCTTCCTCCTCTCTCTTCCTTCTCTCTCCTCTTCCTCTCTCTTCCTCCTCTCTCTTCCTCCTCTCTCTTCCTTCTCTCTCCTCTTCCTCTCTCTTCCTCCTCTCTCTTCCTCATCTCTCTTCATCCTCTCTCCTCTTCCTCTCTCTTCCTCCTCTCTCTTCCTCTTCTCTCCTCCACTTCTCTCCTCTTCCTCTCTCCTCCTACTCTCTCCTCCTCCCCTCTCTTCCTCCTCTCTCTTCCTGCTCTCTCCTCTTCCTCTCTCTTCCTCCTCTCTCTTCCTTCTCTCTCCTCCTCCTCTCTCCTCCTCCTCTCTCTTCCTCCTCTCTCTTCCTCCTCTCTCCTCGTCCTCTCTCTTCCTCCTCTCTCTTCCTCTACTATCCCCCAATTCTCTCCACTTCCTCTCTCTTCCTCCTCTCTCTTCCTGCTCTCTCTTCCTTCTCTCTCCTCTTCCTCTCTCTTCCTCCTCTCTCTTCCTCCTCTCTCCTCTTCCTCTCTCTTCCTCCTCTCTCTTCCTCTTCTCTCCTCCAGTTCTCTCCTTTTCCTCTCTCTTCCTCCTCTCTCTTCCTCCTATTTCCTCTTCCTCTCTCTTCCTCCTCTCTCTTCCTCCTCTCTCTTCCTCCTCTCTCTTCCTCCTGTCTCTTCCTCCTCTCACTTCTTCTTGTCTCTATGTCCTCTCTCTTCCTCCTCTCTCTTCCTCCTTTCTCTTACTCCTCTATCCTTCTCCTCTCTCATCCTCCTCTCTCTTCCTCCTCTCTCTTCCTCCCGTCTCTTCCTCCTGTCTCTTCCTCTTCTCACTTCTTCCAGTCTCTTCGACCTCTATCTTCCTCCTCTCTCTTCCTCCTCTCTCTTCCTTCTCTCTCCTCCTCGTCTCTCCTCCTCCTCTCTCTTCCTTCTCTCTCCTCTTCCTCTCTCTTACTCCTCTCTCTTTCTCCTCTCTCTTCCTCCTCTCTCTTCCTCCTCTTTCGTCTTCCTCTCTCTTCCTCCTTTCTCTTACTCCTCTCTCTTCCTCCTCTCTCATCCTCCTCTCTCTTCCTCCTGTCTCTTCCTCCTGTCTCTTCCTCCTCTCAGTTCTTCCTGTCTCTTCGTCCTCTCTCTTCCTCCTCTCTCTTCCTCCAGTCACTTCCTCCTCTATCTTCCTCCTCGCTCTTCCTCCTCTATCTTCCTCTTCTCTCCTCCTCCTCTCTCCTCATCCTCTCTCTTCCTCCTCTCTCTTCCTTCTCTCTCCTCTTCCTCTCTCTTCCTCCTCTCTCTTCCTCCTCTCTCTTCCTTCTCTCTCCTCTTCCTCTCTCTTCCTCCTCTCTCTTCCTCATCTCTCTTCATCCTCTCTCCTCTTCCTCTCTCTTCCTCCTCTCTCTTCCTCTTCTCTCCTCCACTTCTCTCCTCTTCCTCTCTCCTCCTACTCTCTCCTCCTCCTCTCTCTTCCTCCTCTGTCTTCCTGCTCTCTCCTCTTCCTCTCTCTTCCTCCTCTCTCTTCCTTCTCTCTCCTCCTCCTCTCTCCTCCTCCTCTCTCTTCCTCCTCTCTCTTCCTCCTCTCTCCTCGTCCTCTCTTTCCCTCCTCTCTCTTCCTCTACTATCCCCCACTTCTCTCCACTTCCTCTCTCTTCCTCCTCTCTCTTCCTGCTCTCTCTTCCTTCTCTCTCCTCTTCCTCTCTCTTCCTCCTCTCTCTTCCTCCTCTCTCCTCTTCCTCTCTCTTCCTCCTCTCTCTTCCTCTTCTCTCCTCCAGTTCTCTCCTCTTCCTCTCTCTTCCTCCTCTCTCTTCCTCCTATTTCCTCTTCCTCTCTCTTCCTCCTCTCTCTTCCTCCTCTCTCTTCCTCCTCTCTCTTCCTCCTGTCTCTTCCTCCTCTCACTTCTTCTTGTCTCTATGTCCTCTCTCTTCCTCCTCTCTCTTCCTCCTTTCTCTTACTCCTCTATCCTTCTCCTCTCTCATCCTCCTCTCTCTTCCTCCTGTCTCTTCCTCCTGTCTCTTCCTCCTCTCACTTCTTCCTGTCTCTATGTCCTCTCTCTTCCTCCACTCTCTTCCTCCTCTCACTTCCTTCTCTCTCTTCCTCCTTGCTCTTCCTCCTGTCTCATCCTCCTCTCTCTTCCTCCTCTCTCTTCCTCCTCTCTCTTCCTCCTCTTTCGTCTTCCTCTCTCTTCCTCCTTTCTCTTACTCCTCTCTCTTCCTCCTCTCTCTTCCTCCTTTCTCTTACTCCTCTCTCCTTCTCCTCTCTCATCCTCCTCTCTCTTCCTCCCGTCTCTTCCTCCTGTCTCTTCCTCTTCTCACTTCTTCCAGTCTCTTCGACCTCTATCTTCCTCCTCTCTCTTCCTCCTCTCTCTTCCTTCTCTCTCCTCCTCGTCTCTCCTCCTCCTCTCTCTTCCTTCTCTCTCCTCTTCCTCTCTCTTACTCCTCTCTCTTTCTCCTCTCTCTTCCTCCTCTCTCTTCCTCCTCTTTCGTCTTCCTCTCTCTTCCTCCTTTCTCTTACTCCTCTCTCTTCCTCCTCTCTCATCCTCCTCTCTCTTCCTCCTGTCTCTTCCTCCTGTCTCTTCCTCCTCTCACTTCTTCCTGTCTCTTCGTCCTCTCTCTTCCTCCTCTCTCTTCCTCCAGTCACTTCCTCCTCTATCTTCCTCCTCGCTCTTCCTCCTCTATCTTCCTTCTCTCTCCTCCTCCTCTCTCCTCATCCTCTCTCTTCCTCCTCTCTCTTCCTTCTCTCTCCTCTTCCTCTCTCTTCCTCCTCTCTCTTCCTCCTCTTTCGTCTTCCTCTCTCTTCCTCCTTTCTCTTACCCCTTTCTCTTCCTCCTCTCTCATCCTCCTCTCTCTTCCTCCTGTCTCTTCCTCCTCTCTCTTCCTCCTCTCACTTCTTCCTGTCTCTTCGTCCTCTCTCTTCCTCCTCTCTCTTCCTCCAGTCACTTCCTCGTCTATCTTCCTCCTCGCTCTTCCTCCTCTATCTTCCTTCTCTCTCCTCCTCCTCTCTCCTCATCCTCTCTCTTCCTCCTCTCTCTTCCTTCTCTCTCCTCTTCCTCTCTCTTCCTCCTCTCTCTTCCTCCTCTCTCTTCCTTCCCTCTCCTCTTCCTCTCTCTTCGTCCTCTCTCTTCCTCCTCTCTCCTCTTCCTCTCTCTTCCTCCTCTCTCTTCCTCTTCTCTCCTCCACTTATCTCCTCTTCCTCTCTCCTCCTACTCTCTCCTCCTCCTCTCTCTTCCTCCTCTCTCTTCCTGCTCTCTCCTCTTCCTCTCTCTTCCTCCTCTCTCTTCCTTCTCTCTCTTCCTCCTCTCTCCTCCTCCTCTCTTTCCTCCTCTCTCTTCCTTCTCTCTCCTATTCCTCTCTCTTCCTCCTCTCTCTTCCTCCTCTCTCTTCCTGCTCTCTCCTCTTCTTCACTCTTCCTCTTCTGTCTTCCTCTTCTCTCCTCCACTTCTCTCCTCTTCCTCTCTCTTCCTCCTCTCTCTTCCTCCTCTTTCCTCTTTCTCTCTCTTCCTCCTTTCTCTTAATCCTCTCTTTTCCTCCTCTCTCATCCTCCTCTATCTTCCTCCTGTCTCTTTCTCCTGTCTCTTCCTCCTATCACTTCTTCCTGTCTCTTCGTCCTCTCTCTTCCTCCTCTCTCTTCCTCCTGTCACTTCCTCCACTCTCTTCCTCCTCTCTCTTCCTTCTCTCTCCTCTTCCTCTCTCTTACTCCTCTCTCTTTCTCCTCTCTCTTCCTCCTCTCTCTTCCTCCTCTTTCGTCTTCCTCTCTCTTCCTCCTTTCTCTTACTCCTCTCTCTTCCTCCTCTCTCTTCCTCCTTTCTCTTACTCCTCTCTCCTTCTCCTCTCTCATCCTCCTCTCTCTTCCTCCCGTCTCTTCCTCCTGTCTCTTCCTCTTCTCACTTCTTCCAGTCTCTTCGACCTCTATCTTCCTCCTCTCTTTTCCTCCTCTCTCTTCCTTCTCTCTCCTCCTCGTCTCTCCTCCTCCTCTCTCTTCCTTCTCTCTCCTCTTCCTCTCTCTTACTCCTCTCTCTTTCTCCTCTCTCTTCCTCCTCTCTCTTCCTCCTCTTTCGTCTTCCTCTCTCTTCCTCCTTTCTCTTACTCCTCTCTCTTCCTCCTCTCTCATCCTCCTCTCTCTTCCTACTGTCTCTTCCTCCTGTCTCTTCCTCCTCTCACTTCTTCCTGTCTCTTCGTCCTCTCTCTTCCTCCTCTCTCTTCCTCCAGTCACTTCCTCCTCTATCTTCCTCCTCGCTCTTCCTCCTCTATCTTCCTTCTCTCTCCTCCTCCTCTCTCCTCATCCTCTCTCTTCCTCCTCTCTCTTCCTTCTCTCTCCTCTTCCTCTCTCTTCCTCCTCTCTCTTCCTCCTCTCTCTTCCTTCTCTCTCCTCTTCCTCTCTCTTCCTCCTCTCTCTTCCTCATCTCTCTTCATCCTCTCTCCTCTTCCTCTCTCTTCCTCCTCTCTCTTCCTCTTCTCTCCTCCACTTCTCTCCTCTTCCTCTCTCCTCCTACCCTCTCCTCCTCCTCTCTCTTACTCCTCTCTCTTCCTGCTCTCTCCTCTTCCTCTCTCTTCCTCCTCTCTCTTCCTTCTCTCTCCTCCTCCTCTCTCCTCCTCCTCTCTCTTCCTCCTCTCTCTTCCTCCTCTCTCCTCGTCCTCTCTCTTCCTCCTCTCTCTTCCTCTACTATCCCCCACTTCTCTCCTCTTCCTCTCTCTTCCTCCTCTCTCTTCCTGCTCTCTCTTCCTTCTCTCTCCTCTACCTCTCTCTTCCTCCTCTCTCTTCCTCCTCTCTCCTCTTCCTCTCTCTTCCTCCTCTCTCTTCCTCCTATTTCCTCTTCCTCTCTCTTCCTCCTCTCTCTTCCTCCTGTCTCTTCCTCCTCTCACTTCTTCTTGTCTCTATGTCCTCTCTCTTCCTCCTCTCTCTTCCTCCTTTCTCTTACTCCTCTATGCTTCTCCTCTCTCATCCTCCTCTCTCTTCCTCCTGTCTCTTCCTCCTGTCTCTTCCTCCTCTCACTTCTTCCTGTCTCTATGTCCTCTCTCTTCCTCCACTCTCTTCCTCCTCTCACTTCCTTCTCTCTCTTCCTCCTTGCTCTTCCTCCTGTCTCATCCTCCTCTCTCTTCCTCCTCTCTCTTCATCCTCTCTCTTCCTCCGCTCTCCTCTTCCTCTCTCTTCCTCCTCTCTCTTCCTCTACTCTCCTCCAATTCTCTCCTCTTCCTCTCTCTTCTTCCTCTCTCTTCCTCCTCTCTCTTCCTCCTCTCTCTTCCGCCTCTTTCCTCTTTCTGTCTCTTCCTCCTCTCTCTTCCTCCTTTCTATTACTCCTCTCTCCTTCTCCTCTCTTATCCTCCTCTCTCTTCCTCCTGTCTCTTCCTCCTGTCTCTTCCTCCTCTCATTTCTTCCTGTCTCTTCCTGATCTCTCTTCCTCCTGTCTCTTCCTCCTCTCTCTTCCTCCTGTCTCTTCCTCCTCTCTCTTCCTCTTCTCTCTTCCTCCTTTCTCCTCCTCCTCTCTCCTCCTCCTCTCTCTTCCTCCTCTCTCTTCCTCCTTTCTCTTACTCCTCTGTCCTTCTCCTCTCTCATCCTCCTCTCTCTTCCTCCTGTCTCTTCCTCCTGTCTCTCCCTCCTCTCACTTCCCCCTCTCTCTTCCTCCTCGCTCTTCCTCCTGTCTCTTCCTCCGCTCTCCTCTTCCTCTCTCTTCCTCCTCTCTCTTCCTCTAATGTCCTCCACTTCTCTCCTCTTCCTCTCTCTTCCTCCTCTCTCTTCCTCTTCTCTCTTCCTCCTATCTCTTCCTTCTCTCTCCTCCTGGTCTCTCCTCCTCCTCTCTCTTCCTCTCCTCTCTTCCTCCTCTCTCTTCCTCCTCTCTCTGTCTCCTCTCTCTTCCTCCTTCCTCTTACTCCTCTCTCCTTCTCCTCTCTCATCCTCCTCTCTCTTCCTCCGTCTCTTCCTCCTCTCTCTTCCTCCTCTCTCTTCCTTCTCTCTCCTCCTCGTCTCTCTTCCTCCTCTCTCTTCCTTCTCTCTCCTCTTCCGCTCTCTTCCTCCTCTCTCTTCCTCCTCTCTCTTCCTTCTCTCTCCTCTTCCTCTCTCTTCCTCCTCTCTCTTCCTCCTCTCTCTTCCTCCTCTCTCCTCTTCCTCTCTCTTCCTCCTCTCTCTTCCTTCTCTCTCCTTCTCCTCTCTCCTCCTCCTCTCTCTTCTTCCTCTCTCTTCCTCTGCTCTCCTCTTCCTCTCTCTTTCTCCTCTCTCTTCCTCCTCTCTCTTCCTCCTCTCTCTTCCTCCGCTTTCCTCTTCCTCTCTCTTCCTCCTCTCTCTTCCTCCACTCTCTTCCTCCTTTCTCTTACTCCTCTCTCCTTCTCCTCTCTAATCCTCCTCTCTCTTCCTCCTGTCTCTTCCTTCTGTCTCTTCCTCCTCTCACTTCTTCCTGTCTCTTCGTCCTCTCTCTTCCTCCTATCTCTTCCTCTTCTCACTTCCTCCTCTATCTTCCTCCTCTCTCTTCCTCCTGTCTCTTCGTCCTCTCTCTTCCTCCTCTCTCTTCCTTCTTTCTCCTCCTTCTCTCTCCTCCTCCTCTCTCTTCCTCCTCTTTCTTCCTCCTGTCTCTTCCTCCTCTCTCTTCCTCCTCTCACTTCCTCCTCTCCCTTCCTCCTATCCCTCCTCTCTCTTCCTTCTCTCCTCCTCCTCTCTCCTCCTCCTCTCTCTTCCTCCTCTCTCTTCCTTCTCTCTCCTCTTCCTCTCTCTTCCTCCTCTCTCTTCCTCCTCTCTCTTCCTCCTCTCTCTTCCTCCTCTGTCTTCCTCCTCTCTCCTCTTCCTCTCTCTTCCTACTCTCTATTCCTCTTCTCTCCTCCACTTCTCTCCTCTTCCTCTCTCTTCCTCCACTCTCTTCCTCCTCTCTCTTCCTTCTCTCTCCTCCTACACTCTCCTCTTCCTCACTCTTCCTCCTCTCTCTTCCTCCTGTCTCTTCCTCCTCTCTCTTCCTCCTCTCTCTTCCTCCTCTCTCTTCCTCCTCTATCTTCCTCCTCTATCTTCCTTCTTTCTCCTCCTCCTCTCTCTTCCTCTGTCTCTTCCTCCTCTCTCTTCCTCTTCTCTCTTCCTCGTCTCTCCTCCTCCTCTCTCTTCCTTCTCTCTCCTCTTCCTCTCTCTTCCTCCTCTCTTTTCCTGCTCTTTCTTCCTCCTGTCTCTTCCTCCTCACTCTTCCTCCTCACTCTTCCTCCTGTCTCTTCCTCCTCTCTCTTCCTCCTCTCTCTTCCTCCTCTTTCCTCTTCCTCTCTCTTCCTCCTCTTTCCTCTTCCTCTCTCTTCCTTCTCTCTCATCTTCCTCTATCTTCCTCCTCTCTCTTCCTTATCTCTCCTCCTCCTCTCTCCTCCTCCTCTCTCTCCTCCTCTCTCTTCCTTCTCTCTCCTCTTCCTCTCTCTTCCTCCTCACTCTTCCTCCTCTCTCTTCCTGCTCTCTCCTCTTCCTCTCTCTTCCTCCACTCTCTTCCTCTTCTCTCCTCAACTTCTCTCCTCTTCCTCTCTCTTCCTCCTCTCTCTTTCTCCTCTCTCTTCCTCCTCTCTCTTCCTTCTCTCTCCTCCTACTCTCTCCTCTTCCTCTCTCTTCCTCCTTTCTCTTACTCCTCTCTCTTCCTCCTCTCACTTCCTCCTCTATCTTCCTCGTCGCTCTTCCTCCTGTCTCTTCCTCATTTCTCTTCCTCCTGTCTCTTCCTCCTCTCTCTTCCTCCTCTCTCTTCCTTCTTTCTCCTCCTCCTCTCTCCTCCTCCTCTCTCTTCCTCCTCTCTCTTCCTCTGCTCTCCTCTTCCTCTATCTTCCTCCTCTCTCTTCCTCTACTCTCCTCCACTTCTCTCCTCTTCCTCTCTCTTCCTCCTCTCTCTTCCTCCTCTCTCTTCCTCCGCTTTCCTCTTCCTCTCTCTTCCTCCTCTCTCTTCCTCCTCTCTCTTCCTCCTTTTTCTTACTCCTCTCTCCTTCTCCTCTCTAATCCTCCTCTCTCTTGCTCCTGTCTCTTCCTCCTGTCTCTTCCTCCTCTCACTTCTTCCAGTCTCTTCGTCCTCTCTCTTCCTCCTATCTCTTCCTCTTCTCACTTCCTCCTCTATCTTCCTCCTCTCTCTTCCTCCTGTCTCTTCCTCCTCTCTCTTCCTCCTCTCTCTTCCTTCTCTCTCCTCTTCCTCTCTCTTCCTCCTCTCTCTTCCTCCTCTCTCTTCCTCCTCTTTCTTCCTCCTGTCTCTTCCTCATCTCTCTTCCTCCTCTCACTTCCTCCTCTATCTTCCTCCTCTCTCTTCCCCCTCTTTCTTCCTCCTCTCTCTTCCTCCTGTCTCTTCCTCCTCTCTCTTCCTCCTGTCTCTTCCTCCTCTCTCTTCCTCCTCTCTCTTCTTCTCTCACCTCTTCCTCTCTCTTCCTCCTCTCTCTTCCTCCTCTCTCTTCCTCCTCTCTCCTCTTCCTCTCTCTTCCTACTCTCTCTTCCTCTTCTCTCCTCCACTTCTTTCCTCTTCCTCTCTCTTCCTCCTCTCTCTTCCTCCTCTCACTTCTTCCTCTATCCTCCTCCTCTCTCGTCCCCCTCTCTCTTCCTCCTCTCTCTTCCTCCTCTCTCATCCTCCTCTCTCTTCCTCCCGTCTCTTCCTCCTGTCTCTTCCTCCTCTCACTTCTTCCAGTCTCTTCGACCTCTATCTTCCTCCTCTCTCTTCCTCCACTCTCTTCCTTCTCTCTCCTCCTCGTCTCTCCTCCTCCTCTCTCTTCCTTCTCTCTCCTCTTCCTCTCTCTTACTCCTCTCTCTTCCTCCTCTTTCGTCTTCCTCTCTCTTCCTCCTTTCTCTTACTCCTCTCTCTTCCTCCTCTCTCATCCTCCTCTCTCTTCCTCCTGTCTCTTCCTCCTCTCTCTTCCTCCTCTCACTTCTTCCTGTCTCTTCGTCCTCTCTCTTCCTCCTCTCTCTTCCTCCAGTCACTTCCTCGTCTATCTTCCTCCTCGCTCTTCCTCCTCTATCTTCCTTCTCTCTCCTCCTCCTCTCTCCTCATCCTCTCTCTTCCTCCTCTCTCTTCCTTCTCTCTCCTCTTCCTCTCTCTTCCTCCTCTCTCTTCCTCCTCTCTCTTCCTTCCCTCTCCTCTTCCTCTCTCTTCGTCCTCTCTCTTCCTCCTCTCTCCTCTTCCTCTCTCTTCCTCCTCTCTCTCTTCCTCTTCTCTCCTCCACTTATCTCCTCTTCCTCTCTCCTCCTACTCTCTCCTCCTCCTCTCTCTTCCTCCTCTCTCTTCCTGCTCTCTCCTCTTCCTCTCTCTTCCTCCTCTCTCTTCCTTCTCTCTCTTCCTCCTCTCTCCTCCTCCTCTCTTTCCTCCTCTCTCTTCCTTCTCTCTCCTATTCCTCTCTCTTCCTCCTCTCTCTACCTCCTCTCTCTTCCTGCTCTCTCCTCTTCTTCACTCTTCCTCTTCTGTCTTCCTCTTCTCTCCTCCACTTCTCTCCTCTTCCTCTCTCTTCCTCCTCTCTCTTCCTCCTCTTTCCTCTTTCTCTCTCTTCCTCCTTTCTCTTAATCCTCTCTTTTCCTCCTCTCTCATCCTCCTCTATCTTCCTCCTGTCTCTTTCTCCTGTCTCTTCCTCCTATCACTTCTTCCTGTCTCTTCGTCCTCTCTCTTCCTCCTCTCTCTTCCTCCTGTCACTTCCTCCACTCTCTTCCTCCTCTCTCTTCCTTCTCTCTCCTCTTCCTCTCTCTTACTCCTCTCTCTTTCTCCTCTCTCTTCCTCCTCTCTCTTCCTCCTCTTTCGTCTTCCTCTCTCTTCCTCCTTTCTCTTACTCCTCTCTCTTCCTCCTCTCTCTTCCTCCTTTCTCTTACTCCTCTCTCCTTCTCCTCTCTCATCCTCCTCTCTCTTCCTCCCGTCTCTTCCTCCTGTCTCTTCCTCTTCTCACTTCTTCCAGTCTCTTCGACCTCTATCTTCCTCCTCTCTCTTCCTCCTCTCTCTTCCTTCTCTCTCCTCCTCGTCTCTCCTCCTCCTCTCTCTTCCTTCTCTCTCCTCTTCCTCTCTCTTACTCCTCTCTCTTTCTCCTCTCTCTTCCTCCTCTCTCTTCCTCCTCTTTCGTCTTCCTCTCTCTTCCTCCTTTCTCTTACTCCTCTCTCTTCCTCCTCTCTCATCCTCCTCTCTCTTCCTCCTGTCTCTTCCTCCTGTCTCTTCCTCCTCTCAGTTCTTCCTGTCTCTTCGTCCTCTCTCTTCCTCCTCTCTCTTCCTCCAGTCACTTCCTCCTCTATCTTCCTCCTCGCTCTTCCTCCTCTATCTTCCTCTTCTCTCCTCCTCCTCTCTCCTCATCCTCTCTCTTCCTCCTCTCTCTTCCTTCTCTCTCCTCTTCCTCTCTCTCCTCCTCTCTCTTCCTCCTCTCTCTTCCTTCTCTCTCCTCTTCCTCTCTCTTCCTCCTCTCTCTTCCTCATCTCTCTTCATCCTCTCTCCTCTTCCTCTCTCTTCCTCCTCTCTCTTCCTCTTCTCTCCTCCACTTCTCTCCTCTTCCTCTCTCCTCCTACTCTCTCCTCCTCCTCTCTCTTCCTCCTCTGTCTTCCTGCTCTCTCCTCTTCCTCTCTCTTCCTCCTCTCTCTTCCTTCTCTCTCCTCCTCCTCTCTCCTCCTCCTCTCTCTTCCTCCTCTCTCTTCCTCCTCTCTCCTCGTCCTCTCTCTTCCTCCTCTCTCTTCCTCTACTATCCCCCACTTCTCTCCACTTCCTCTCTCTTCCTCCTCTCTCTTCCTGCTCTCTCTTCCTTCTCTCTCCTCTTCCTCTCTCTTCCTCCTCTCTCTTCCTCCTCTCTCCTCTTCCTCTCTCTTCCTCCTCTCTCTTCCTCTTCTCTCCTCCAGTTCTCTCCTCTTCCTCTCTCTTCCTCCTCTCTCTTCCTCCTATTTCCTCTTCCTCTCTCTTCCTCCTGTCTCTTCCTCCTCTCACTTCTTCTTGTCTCTATGTCCTCTCTCTTCCTCCTCTCTCTTCCTCCTTTCTCTTACTCCTCTATCCTTCTCCTCTCTCATCCTCCTCTCTCTTCCTCCTGTCTCTTCCTCCTGTCTCTTCCTCCTCTCACTTCTTCCTGTCTCTATGTCCTCTCTCTTCCTCCACTCTCTTCCTCCTCTCACTTCCTTCTCTCTCTTCCTCCTTGCTCTTCCTCCTGTCTCATCCTCCTCTCTCTTCCTCCTCTCTCTTCCTCCTCTCTCTTCCTCCTCTTTCGTCTTCCTCTCTCTTCCTCCTTTCTCTTACTCCTCTCTCTTCCTCCTCTCTCTTCCTCCTTTCTCTTACTCCTCTCTCCTTCTCCTCTCTCATCCTCCTCTCTCTTCCTCCCGTCTCTTCCTCCTGTCTCTTCCTCTTCTCACTTCTTCCAGTCTCTTCGACCTCTATCTTCCTCCTCTCTCTTCCTCCTCTCTCTTCCTTCTCTCTCCTCCTCGTCTCTCCTCCTCCTCTCTCTTCCATCTCTCTCCTCTTCCTCTCTCTTACTCCTCTCTCTTTCTCCTCTCTCTTCCTCCTCTCTCTTCCTCCTCTTTCGTCTTCCTCTCTCTTCCTCCTTTCTCTTACTCCTCTCTCTTCCTCCTCTCTCATCCTCCTCTCTCTTCCTCCTGTCTCTTCCTCCTGTCTCTTCCTCCTCTCACTTCTTCCTGTCTCTTCGTCCTCTCTCTTCCTCCTCTCTCTTCCTCCAGTCACTTCCTCCTCTATCTTCCTCCTCGCTCTTCCTCCTCTATCTTCCTTCTCTCTCCTCCTCCTCTCTCCTCATCCTCTCTCTTCCTCCTCTCTCTTCCTTCTCTCTCCTCTTCCTCTCTCTTCCTCCTCTCTCTTCCTCCTCTCTCTTCCTTCTCTCTCCTCTTCCTCTCTCTTCCTCCTCTCTCTTCCTCATCTCTCTTCATCCTCTCTCCTCTTCCTCTCTCTTCCTCCTCTCTCTTCCTCTTCTCTCCTCCACTTCTCTCCTCTTCCTCTCTCCTCCTACTCTCTCCTCCTCCCCTCTCTTCCTCCTCTCTCTTCCTGCTCTCTCCTCTTCCTCTCTCTTCCTCCTCTCTCTTCCTTCTCTCTCCTCCTCCTCTCTCCTCCTCCTCTCTCTTCCTCCTCTCTCTTCCTCCTCTCTCCTCGTCCTCTCTCTTCCTCCTCTCTCTTCCTCTACTATCCCCCAATTCTCTCCACTTCCTCTCTCTTCCTCCTCTCTCTTCCTGCTCTCTCTTCCTTCTCTCTCCTCTTCCTCTCTCTTCCTCCTCTCTCTTCCTCCTCTCTCCTCTTCCTCTCTCTTCCTCCTCTCTCTTCCTCTTCTCTCCTCCAGTTCTCTCCTTTTCCTCTCTCTTCCTCCTCTCTCTTCCTCCTATTTCCTCTTCCTCTCTCTTCCTCCTCTCTCTTCCTCCTCTCTCTTCCTCCTCTCTCTTCCTCCTGTCTCTTCCTCCTCTCACTTCTTCTTGTCTCTATGTCCTCTCTCTTCCTCCTCTCTCTTCCTCCTTTCTCTTACTCCTCTATCCTTCTCCTCTCTCATCCTCCTCTCTCTTCCTCCTCTCTCTTCCTCCCGTCTCTTCCTCCTGTCTCTTCCTCTTCTCACTTCTTCCAGTCTCTTCGACCTCTATCTTCCTCCTCTCTCTTCCTCCTCTCTCTTCCTTCTCTCTCCTCCTCGTCTCTCCTCCTCCTCTCTCTTCCTTCTCTCTCCTCTTCCTCTCTCTTACTCCTCTCTCTTTCTCCTCTCTCTTCCTCCTCTCTCTTCCTCCTCTTTCGTCTTCCTCTCTCTTCCTCCTTTCTCTTACTCCTCTCTCTTCCTCCTCTCTCATCCTCCTCTCTCTTCCTCCTGTCTCTTCCTCCTGTCTCTTCCTCCTCTCAGTTCTTCCTGTCTCTTCGTCCTCTCTCTTCCTCCTCTCTCTTCCTCCAGTCACTTCCTCCTCTATCTTCCTCCTCGCTCTTCCTCCTCTATCTTCCTCTTCTCTCCTCCTCCTCTCTCCTCATCCTCTGTCTTCCTCCTCTCTCTTCCTTCTCTCTCCTCTTCCTCTCTCTTCCTCCTCTCTCTTCCTCCTCTCTCTTCCTTCTCTCTCCTCTTCCTCTCTCTTCCTCCTCTCTCTTCCTCATCTCTCTTCATCCTCTCTCCTCTTCCTCTCTCTTCCTCCTCTCTCTTCCTCTTCTCTCCTCCACTTCTCTCCTCTTCCTCTCTCCTCCTACTCTCTCCTCCTCCTCTCTCTTCCTCCTCTGTCTTCCTGCTCTCTCCTCTTCCTCTCTCTTCCTCCTCTCTCTTCCTTCTCTCTCCTCCTCCTCTCTCCTCCTCCTCTCTCTTCCTCCTCTCTCTTCCTCCTCTCTCCTCGTCCTCTCTTTCCCTCCTCTCTCTTCCTCTACTATCCCCCACTTCTCTCCACTTCCTCTCTCTTCCTCCTCTCTCTTCCTGCTCTCTCTTCCTTCTCTCTCCTCTTCCTCTCTCTTCCTCCTCTCTCTTCCTCCTCTCTCCTCTTCCTCTCTCTTCCTCCTCTCTCTTCCTCTTCTCTCCTCCAGTTCTCTCCTCTTCCTCTCTCTTCCTCCTCTCTCTTCCTCCTATTTCCTCTTCCTCTCTCTTCCTCCTCTCTCTTCCTCCTCTCTCTTCCTCCTCTCTCTTCCTCCTGTCTCTTCCTCCTCTCACTTCTTCTTGTCTCTATGTCCTCTCTCTTCCTCCTCTCTCTTCCTCCTTTCTCTTACTCCTCTATCCTTCTCCTCTCTCATCCTCCTCTCTCTTCCTCCTGTCTCTTCCTCCTGTCTCTTCCTCCTCTCACTTCTTCCTGTCTCTATGTCCTCTCTCTTCCTCCACTCTCTTTCCTCCTCTCACTTCCTTCTCTCTCTTCCTCCTTGCTCTTCCTCCTGTCTCATCCTCCTCTCTCTTCCTCCTCTCTCTTCCTCCTCTCTCTTCCTCCTCTTTCGTCTTCCTCTCTCTTCCTCCTTTCTCTTACTCCTCTCTCTTCCTCCTCTCTCTTCCTCCTTTCTCTTACTCCTCTCTCCTTCTCCTCTCTCATCCTCCTCTCTCTTCCTCCCGTCTCTTCCTCCTGTCTCTTCCTCTTCTCACTTCTTCCAGTCTCTTCGACCTCTATCTTCCTCCTCTCTCCTCCTCCTCTCTCTTCCTTCTCTCTCCTCTTCCTCTCTCTTACTCCTCTCTCTTTCTCCTCTCTCTTCCTCCTCTCTCTTCCTCCTCTTTCGTCTTCCTCTCTCTTCCTCCTTTCTCTTACTCCTCTCTCTTCCTCCTCTCTCATCCTCCTCTCTCTTCCTCCTGTCTCTTCCTCCTGTCTCTTCCTCCTCTCACTTCTTCCTGTCTCTTCGTCCTCTCTCTTCCTCCTCTCTCTTCCTCCAGTCCTTCCTCCTCTATCTTCCTCCTCGCTCTTCCTCCTCTATCTTCCTTCTCTCTCCTCCTCCTCTCTCCTCATCCTCTCTCTTCCTCCTCTCTCTTCCTTCTCTCTCCTCTTCCTCTCTCTTCCTCCTCTCTCTTCCTCCTCTCTCTTCCTTCTCTCTCCTCTTCCTCTCTCTTCCTCCTCTCTCTTCCTCATCTCTCTTCATCCTCTCTCCTCTTCCTCTCTCTTCCTCCTCTCTCTTCTCTTCTCTCCTCCACTTCTCTCCTCTTCCTCTCTCCTCCTACTCTCTCCTCCTCCTCTCTCTTCCTCCTCTCTCTTCCTGCTCTCTCCTCTTCCTCTCTCTTCCTCCTCTCTCTTCCTTCTCTCTCCTCCTCCTCTCTCCTCCTCCTCTCTCTTCCTCCTCTCTCTTCCTCCTCTCTCCTCGTCCTCTCTCTTCCTCCTCTCTCTTCTCTACTATCCCCCACTTCTCTCCACTTCCTCTCTCTTCCTCCTCTCTCTTCCTGCTCTCTCTTACTTCTCT
>JASWHU010000552.1:0-50949 GCA_030819815.1 Strix occidentalis | reverse complement strand
AGGAGGAAGAGAGAGGAGGAAGAGAGAGGAGGAAGAAGAGGAGGAAGAGAGACGAGGAGGAAGAGAGATGAGGAGGAGAGAGGAGGAAGAGAGAGGAGCAAGAGAGAGGAGGAAGAGAAAGGAAGAGGAGAGAGGAGGAAGGGAGAGGAAGAGGAGAGAGGAAGAGGAGAGAGGAGGAAGAGAGAGGAGGAAGAGAGAGGAGGAAGAGAGAGGAGGAGGAGAGAGGAGGAAGAGAGAGGAGGAAGAGAGAGGAGGAAGAGAGATGAGGAGGAGAGAGGAGGAAGAAAGAGGAAGAGGAGAGAGGAGGAAGATAGAGGAGGAAGAGAGAGGAAGAGGGGAGAGGAGGAAGAGAGAGGAGGAAGGGAGAGGAAGAGGAGAGAGTAGGAAGAGAGAGGAGGAAGGGAGAGGAGGAAAAGAAAGGAGGAAGAGAGAGGAAGAGGAGAGAGGAGGAGGAGAGAGGAGGAAGAGAGAGGAGGAAGAGAGAGGAGGAAGAGAGACGAGGATGAGAGAGGACCAAGAGAGAGGAGGAAGAGAAAGGAGGAAGAGAGAGGAGGAAGGGAGAGGAAGAGGAGAGAGTAGGAAGAGAGAGGAGGAAGAGAGAGGAGGAAAAGAGAGGAGGAAGAGAGAGGAAGAGGAGAGAGGAGGAGGAGAGAGGAGGAAGAGAGAGGAGGAAGAGAGAGGAGGAAGAGAGATGAGGAGGTGAGAGGAGGAAGAAAGAGGAAGAGGAGACAGGAGGAAGAGAGAGGAGGAAGAGAGAGGAGGAAGAGAGAGGAGGAGGAGAGAGGAGGAAAAGAGAGGTGGAAGAGAGAGGAGAAAGAGAGAGGAGGAAGGAGATGAGGAGGAGATAGGAGGAAGAGAGAGGAGGAAGAGAGAGGAAGAAGAGAGAGGAGGAAGAGAGAGGAGGAAGAGAGAGGAGGAGGAGAGAGGAGGAGGAGAGATTAGGTAGAGAGAGGAGGAAGAGAGAGGAGGAAGAGAGAGGAAGAGGAGACAGGAGGAAGAGAGAGGAGGAAGAGAGAGGAGGAAGAGAGACGAGGATGAGAGAGGAGCAAGAGAGAGGAGGAAGAGAAAGGAGGAAGAGAGAGGAGGAAGGGAGAGGAAGAGGAGAGAGGAGAATGAGAGAGGAGGAAGAGAGAGGAGGAAGAGAGAGGAGGAAAAGAGTCGAGGAAGAGAGAGGAGGAAGAGAGAGGAAGAGGAGAGAGGAGGAAAAGAGAGGAGGAAGAGAGAGGAGGAAGAGAGACGAGGATGAGAGAGGACCAAGAGAGAGGAGGAAGAGAAAGGAGGAAGAGAGAGGAGGAAGGGAGAGGAAGAGGAGAGAGGAGGAGGAGAGAGGAGGAAGGGAGAGGAGGAAGAGAGAGGAGGAAGAGAGATGAGGAGGTGAGAGGAGGAAGAAAGAGGAAGAGGAGACAGGAGGAAGAGAGAGGAGGAAGAGAGATGAGGAGGAGAAAGAAGGAAGAGAGAGGAGGAAGATAGAGGAGGAAGAGAGAGGAAGAGGAGAGAGGAGGAAGAGAGAGGAGGGAGATGAGGAAGAGAGAGGAGGAAGAGAGCGGAGGAAGGAGTTGAGGAGGAGATAGGAGGAAGAGAGAGGAGGAGGAGAGAGGAGGAAGAGAGAGGAGGAAGAGAGAGGAGGAAGAGACAGGAAGATGAGAGAGGAGGAGAGAGGAGGAAGAGAGAGGAGGAAGAGAGAGGAGGAAGAGAGAGGAGGAAGAGAGAGGACGAAGAGAGAGGAGGAAGAGAGAGGAGGAAGAGAGAGGAAGAGGAGAGATGAGGAAGATAGAGGAGGAAGAGAGAGGAGGAAGAGAGAGGAGGAAGAGAGAGGAGGAAGAAAGAGGAGGAAGAGAGAGGAGGAAGAAGAGGAGGAAGAGAGACAAGGATGAGAGAGGAACAAGAAAGAGGAGGAAGAGAGAGGAGGAAGAGACAGGAGGAAGAGAGAGGTAGAAGAGAGTGGAGGAAGAGAGAGGAGGAAGAGAGAGGAAGAGGAGAGAGGAGGAAGAGAGAGGAGGAAGAGAGAGGAGGAAGAGAGAGGAGGAAGAGAGATGACGAGGAGAAAGGAGGAAGAGAGAGGAGGAAGAGAGAGGAGAAAGAGAGAGGAGGAAGGAGATGAGGAGGAGATAGGAGGAAGAGAGAGGTGGAAGAGAGAGGAAGAAGAGAGAGGAGGAAGAGAGAGGAGGAAGAGAGAGGAAGACGAGAGAGGAGGAGGAGAGAGGAGGAAGAGAGAGGAGGAAGAGAGAGGAGGAAGAGAGAGGAGGAAGAGAGAAGAGGAATACAGAGGTAGAAGAGAGAGGAGGAAGAGAGAGGAGGAAGAGAGACGAAGAGGAGAGAGGAGGAAGATAGAGGAGGAGGAGAGAGGAGGAAGAGAGAGGAGAAAGAGAGAGGAGGAAGAAGAGGAGGAAGAGAGAGGAGGAAGAGAGATGAGGAGGAGAGAGGAGGAAGAGAGAGGAGCAAGAGAGAGGAGGAAGAGAAAGGAAGAGGAGAGAGGAGGAAGGGAGAGGAAGAGGAGAGAGGAAGAGGAGAGAGGAGGAAGAGAGAGGAGGAAGAGAGAGGAGGAAGAGAGATGAGGAGGAGAGAGGAGGAAGAAAGAGGAAGAGGAGAGAGGAGGAAGATAGAGGAGGAAGAGAGAGGAAGAGGGGAGAGGAGGAAGAGAGAGGAGGAAGAGAGAGGAGGAAGAAGTGGAGGAAGAGAGACAAGGATGAGAGAGGAACAAGAAAGAGGAGGAAGAGAGAGTAGGAAGACAGAGGAGGAAGAGGGAGGAGGAAGAGAGAGGAAGAGGAGAGAGGAGGAAGAGAGATGAGGAGGTGAGAGGATAAAGAAAGAGGAAGAGGAGAGAGGAGGAAGAGAGAAGAGGAAGAGAGATGAGGAAGAGAGAGGAGGAGGAGAGAGGAGGAAGAGAGAGGAGGAAGAGAGAGGAGGAAGAGACAGGAAGATGAGAGAGGAGGAGGAGAGAGGAGGAAGGGAGAGGAGGAAGAGAGAGGAGGAAGAGAGAGGTAGAAGAGAGAGGAGGAAGAGAGGAGGAAGAGAGAGTTAGAGGAGAGATGAGGAAGATAGAGGAGGAGGAGAGAGGAGGAAGAGAGAGGAGGAAGAGAGAGGAGGAAGAGAGAGGAGGAAGAAGAAGAGGAAGAGAGACAAGGATGAGAGAGGAACAAGAAAGAGGAGGAAGAGAGAGGAGGAAGACAGAGGAGGAAGAGACAGGAGGAAGAGAGAGGAAGAGGAGAGAGGAGGAAGAGAGAGGAGGAAGAGAGAGGAGGAAGAGAGAGGAGGAAGAGAGATGAGGAGGAGAGAGGAGGAAGAAAGAGGAGAGGAGGAGAGGAGGAAGATAGAGGAGGAAGAGAGATGACGAGGAGAAAGGAGGAAGAGAGAGGAGGAAGAGAGAGGAGAAAGAGAGAGGAGGAAGGAGAAGAGGAGGAGATAGGAGGAAGAGAGAGGAGGAAGAGAGAGGAAGCAGAGAGAGGAGGAAGAGAGAGTAGGAAGAGAGAGGAAGAGGAGAGAGGAGGAGGAGAGAGGAGGAAGAGAGAGGAGGAAGAGAGAGGAGCAGAGAGAGGAAGAGGAGAGAGGAGGAATAGAGAAGAGGAAGAGTGAGGAGGAAGAGAGAGGAGGAAGATAGAGGAGGAAGAGAGATGAGGAGGAGAGAGGAGGAAGAGAGAGGAGGAAGAGAGAGGAAGAAGAGAGAGGAGGAAGAGAGAGGAGGAAGAGAGAGGAAGAGTAGAGAGGAGGAGGAGAGAGGAGGAAGAGAGAGGAGGAAGAGAGAGGAGGAAGAGAGAGGAGGAAGAGAGAGGAAGAGGAGAGAGGAGGAAGAGAGAGGAGGAATACAGAGGTAGAAGAGAGAGGAGGAAGAGAGAGGAGGAAGAGAGAGGAGGAAGAGAGAGGAGGAAGAGAGAGGAAGAGGAGAGAGGAGGAAGAGAGAGGAGGAAGAGAGAGGAGGAAGAGAGACGAGGATGAGAGAGGAGCAAGAGAGAGGAGGAAGAGAAAGGAGGAAGAGAGAGGAGGAAGGGAGAGGAAGAGTAGAGAGGAAGAGGAGAGAGGAGGAAGAGAGAGGACGAAGAGAGAGGAGGAAGAGAGAGGAGGAAGAGAGAGGAGGAAAAGAGAGGAGGATGAGAGAGGACGAGGAGAGAGAAGGAGGAGAGAGGAGGAAGAGAGAGGAGGAAGAGAGATGAGGAGGAGAGAGGAGGAAGAAAGAGGGAGAGGGGAGAGGAGGAAGAGAGAGGAGGAAGAGAGAGGAGAAAGAGAGAGGAGGAAGGAGCTGAGGAGGAGATAGGAGGAAGAGAGAGGAGGAAGAGACAGGAAGAGGAGAGAGGAGGAAGAGAGAGGAAGAGGAGAGAGGAGGAAGATAGAGGAGGAAGATAGAGGAGGAGGAGAGAGGAGGAAGAGAGAGGAGGAAGAGAGAGGAGGAAGAGAGAGGAGAAAGAGAGAGGAGGAAGGAGCTGAGGAGGAGATAGGAGGAAGAGAGAGGAGGAAGAGACAGAAGAGGAGAGAGGAGGAAGAGAGAGGAAGAGGAGAGAGGAGGAAGATAGAGGAGGAAGATAGAGGAGGAGGAGAGAGAAGAAGAGAGAGGAGGAAGAGAGAGGAGGAAGAGAGTGGAGAAGAGAGAGGAGGAAGAGAGAGGAAGAGGAGAGAGGAGGAATAGAGAGGAGGAAGGGAGAGGAAGAGGAGAGAGTAGGAAGAGAGAGGAGGAAGAGAGAGGAGGAAAAGAGAGGAGGAAGAGAGAGGAAGAGGAGAGAGCAGGAGGAGAGAGGAGGAAGAGAGAGGACGAAGAGAGAGGAGGAAGAGAGAGGAGGAAGAGAGAGGAGGAAAGAGAGGAGGATGAGAGAGGACGAGGAGAGAGAAGGAGGAGAGAGGAGGAAGAGAGAGGAGGAAGAGAGATGAGGAGGAGAGAGGAGGAAGAAAGAGGGAGAGGGGAGAGGAAGAGAGAGGAGGAAGAGAGAGGAGAAAGAGAGAGGAGGAAGGAGCTGAGGAGGAGATAGGAGGAAGAGAGAGGAGGAAGAGACAGGAAGAGGAGAGAGGAGGAAGAGAGAGGAAGAGGAGAGAGGAGGAAGATAGAGGAGGAAGATAGAGGAGGAGGAGAGAGGAGGAAGAGAGAGGAGGAAGAGAGAGGAGGAAGAGAGAGGAGAAAGAGAGAGGAGGAAGGAGCTGAGGAGGAGATAGGAGGAAGAGAGAGGAGGAAGAGACAGGAAGAGGAGAGAGGAGGAAGAGAGAGGAAGAGGAGAGAGGAGGAAGATAGAGGAGGAAGATAGAGGAGGAGGAGAGAGAAAGAAGAGAGAGGAGGAAGAGAGAGGAGGAAGAGAGTGGAGGAAGAGAGAGGAGGAAGAGAGAGGAAGAGGAGAGAGGAGGAATAGAGAGGAGGAAGGGAGAGGAAGAGGAGAGAGTAGGAAGAGAGAGGAGGAAGAGAGAGGAGGAAAAGAGAGGAGGAAGAGAGAGGAAGAGGAGAGAGGAGGAGGAGAGAGGAGGAAGAGAGAGGAGGAAGAGAGAGGAGGAAGAGAAATGAGGAGGTGAGAGGAGGAAGAAAGAGGAAGAGGAGACAGGAGGAAGAGAGAGGAGGAAGAGAGATGAGGAGGAGAAAGGAGGAAGAGAGAGGAGGAAGAGAGAGGAAGAAGAGAGAGGAGGAAGAGAGAGGAGGAAGAGAGAGGAAGAGTAGAGAGGAGGAGGAGAGAGGAGGAAGAGAGAGGAGGAAGAGAGAGGAGGAAGAGAGAGGCGGAAGAGAGAGGAGGAAGAGAGAGGAAGAGGAGAGAGGAGGAAGAGAGAGGAGGAATACAGAGGTAGAAGAGAGAGGAGGAAGAGAGAGGAGGAAGAGAGAGGAGGAAGAGAGAGGAGGAAGAGAGAGGAAGAGGAGAGAGGAGGAAGAGAGAGGAGGAAGAGAGAGGAGGAAGAGAGACGAGGATGAGAGAGGAGCAAGAGAGAGGAGGAAGAGAAAGGAGGAAGAGAGAGGAGGAAGGGAGAGGAAGAGTAGAGAGGAAGAGGAGAGAGGAGGAAGAGAGAGGACGAAGAGAGAGGAGGAAGAGAGAGGAGGAAGAGAGAGGAGGAAAAGAGAGGAGGAAGAGAGAGGACGAGGAGAGGGAAGGAGGAGAGAGGAGGAAGAGAGAGGAGGAAGAGAGATGAGGAGGAGAGAGGAGGAAGAAAGAAGGAGAGGGGAGAGGAGGAAGAGAGAGGAGGAAGAGAGAGGAGAAAGAGAGAGGAGGAAGGAGCTGAGGAGGAGATAGGAGGAAGAGAGAGGAGGAAGAGACAGGAAGAGGAGAGAGGAGGAAGAGAGAGGAAGAGGATTGAGGAGGAAGATAGAGGAGGAAGATAGAGGAGGAGGAGAGAGGAGGAAGAGAGAGGAGGAAGAGAGAGGAGGAAGAGAGAGGAGAAGAGAGAGGAGGAAGGAGCTGAGGAGGAGATAGGAGGAAGAGAGAGGAGGAAGAGACAGGAAGAGGAGAGAGGAGGAAGAGAGAGGAAGAGGAGAGAGGAGGAAGATAGAGGAGGAAGATAGAGGAGGAGGAGAGAAAAAGAAGAGAGAGGAGGAAGAGAGAGGAGGAAGAGAGTGGAGGAAGAGAGAGGAGGAAGAGAGAGGAAGAGGAGAGAGGAGGAATAGAGAGGAGGAAGCGAGAGGAAGAGGAGAGAGTAGGAAGAGAGAGGAGGAAGAGAGAGGAGGAAAAGAGAGGAGGAAGAGAGAGGAAGAGGAGAGAGGAGGAGGAGAGAGGAGGAAGAGAGAGGAGGAAGAGAGAGGAGGAAGAGAGATGAGGAGGTGAGAGGAGGAAGAAAGAGGAAGAGGAGACAGGAGGAAGAGAGAGGAGGAAGAGAGATGAGGAGGAGTAAGGAGGAAGAGAGAGGAGGAAGAGAGAGGAAGAAGAGAGAGGAGGAAGAGAGAGGAGGAAGAGAGAGGAAGAGTAGAGAGGAGGAGGAGAGAGGAGGAAGAGAGAGGAGGAAGAGAGAGGAGGAAGAGAGAGGCGGAAGAGAGAGGAGGAAGAGAGAGGAAGAGGAGAGAGGAGGAAGAGAGAGGAGGAATACAGAGGTAGAAGAGAGAGGAGGAAGAGAGAGGAGGAAGAGAGAGGAGGAAGAGAGAGGAGGAAGAGAGAGGAAGAGGAGAGAGGAGGAAGAGAGAGGAGGAAGAGAGAGGAGGAAGAGAGACGAGGATGAGAGAGGAGCAAGAGAGAGGAGGAAGAGAAAGGAGGAAGAGAGAGGAGGAAGGGAGAGGAAGAGTAGAGAGGAAGAGGAGAGAGGAGGAAGAGAGAGGACGAAGAGAGAGGAGGAAGAGAGAGGAGGAAGAGAGAGGAGGAAAAGAGAGGAGGAAGAGAGAGGACGAGGAGAGGGAAGGAGGAGAGAGGAGGAAGAGAGAGGAGGAAGAGAGATGAGGAGGAGAGAGGAGGAAGAAAGAGGGAGAGGGGAGAGGAGGAAGAGAGAGGAGGAAGAGAGAGGAGAAAGAGAGAGGAGGAAGGAGCTGAGGAGGAGATAGGAGGAAGAGAGAGGAGGAAGAGACAGGAAGAGGAGAGAGGAGGAAGAGAGAGGAAGAGGATTGAGGAGGAAGATAGAGGAGGAAGATAGAGGAGGAGGAGAGAGGAGGAAGAGAGAGGAGGAAGAGAGAGGAGGAAGAGAGAGGAGAAAGAGAGAGGAGGAAGGAGCTGAGGAGGAGATAGGAGGAAGAGAGAGGAGGAAGAGACAGGAAGAGGAGAGAGGAGGAAGAGAGAGGAAGAGGAGAGAGGAGGAAGAGAGAGGAGGAATAGAGATGAGGAAGAGAGAGGAGGAAGAGAGCGGAGGAAGGAGTTGAGGAGGAGATAGGAGGAAGAGAGAGGAGGAGGAGAGAGGAGGAAGAGAGAGGAGGAAGAGAGAGGAGGAAGAGACAGGAAGATGAGAGAGGAGGAGAGAGGAGGAAGAGAGAGGAGGAAGAGAGAGGAGGAAGAGAGAGGTAGAAGAGAGAGGAGGAAGAGAGAGGAGGAAGAGAGAGGAAGAGGAGAGATGAGGAAGAAAGAGGAGGAAGAGAGAGGAGGAAGAAGAGGAGGAAGAGAGACAAGGATGAGAGAGGAACAAGAAAGAGGAGGAAGAGAGAGGAGGAAGAGAGAGGAGGAAGAGAGAGGTAGAAGAGAGAGGAGGAAGAGAGAGGAGGAAGAGAGAGGAAGAGGAGAGAGGAGGAAGAGAGAGGAGGAAGAGAGAGGAGGAAGAGAGAGGAAGAGGAGAGAGGAGGAATATAGAAGAGGAAGAGAGAGGAGGAAGAGAGAGGAGGAAGATAGAGGACGAAGAGAGATGAGGAGGAGAGAGGAGGAAGAGAGAGGCGGAAGAGAGAGGAGGAAGAGACAGGAAGATGAGAGAGGAGGAGGAGAGAGGAGGAAGAGAGAGGAGGAAGAGAGAGGAGGAAGAGAGAGGTAGAAGAGAGAGGAGGAAGAGAGAGGAGGAAGAGAGAGGAAGAGGAGAGATGAGGAAGATAGAGGAGGAAGAGATAGGAGGAAGAGAGAGGAAGATTAGAGAGGAGGAAGAGAGAGGAGGAAGAGAGAGGAGGAGGAGAGAGGAGGAATAGAGAGGAGGAAGAGAGAGGAACAGCAGAGAGGAGGAAGAGTGAGTAGGAACAGAGAGGAATAGGAGAGAGGAAGAGGAGAGTGGTAGTAGAGAGAGGAGGAAGAGAGAGGAGGAAGAGAGAGGAGGAAGAGAGATGAGGAGGTGAGAGGAGGAAGAAAGAGGAAGAGGAGACAGGAGGAAGAGAGAGGAGGAAGAGAGAGGAGGGAGAGAGAGGAGGAGGAGAGAGGAGGAAAAGAGAGGAGGAAGAGTGAGGAGAAAGAGAGAGGAGGAAGGAGATGAGGAGGAGATAGGAGGAAGAGAGAGGAGGAAGAGAGAGGAAGAAGAGAGAGGAGGAAGAGAGAGGAGGAAGAGAGAGGAAGAGGCGAGAGGAGGAGGAGAGATTAGGTAGAGAGAGGAGGAAGAGAGAGGAGGAAGAGAGAGGAAGAGGAGACAGGAGGAAGAGAGAGGAGGAAGAGAGAGGAGGAAGAGAGACGAGGATGAGAGAGGAGCAGAGAGAGGAGGAAGAGAAAGGAGGAAGAGAGAGGAGGAAGGGAGAGGAAAAGGAGAGAGGAGAATGAGAGAGGAGGAAGAGAGAGGAGGAAGAGAGAGGAGGAAAAGAGTCGAGGAAGAGAGAGGAGGAAGAGAGAGGAAGAGGAGAGAGAAGGAAAAGAGAGGAGGAAGAGAGAGGAGGAAGAGAGAGGAGGAAGATAGAGGAGGAAGAGAGATGAGGAGGAGAGAGGAGGAAGAGAGAGGAGGAAGAGAGAGGAAGAAGAGAGAGGAGGAAGAGAGAGGAGGAAGAGAGAGGAAGAGTAGAGAGGAGGAGGAGAGAGGAGGAAGAGAGAGGAGGAAGAGAGAGGAGGAAGAGAGAGGAGGAAGAGAGAGGAGGAAGAGAGAGGAAGAGGAGAGAGGAGGAAGAGAGAGGAGGAATACAGAGGTAGAAGAGAGAGGAGGAAGAGAGAGGAGGAAGAGAGAGGAGGAAGAGAGAGGAGGAAGAGAGAGGAAGAGGAGAGAGGAGGAAGAGAGAGGAGGAAGAGAGAGGAGGAAGAGAGACGAGGATGAGAGAGGAGCAAGAGAGAGGAGGAAGAGAAAGGAGGAAGAGAGAGGAGGAAGGGAGAGGAAGAGTAGAGAGGAAGAGGAGAGAGGAGGAAGAGAGAGGACGAAGAGAGAGGAGGAAGAGAGAGGAGGAAGAGAGAGGAGGAAAAGAGAGGAGGAAGAGAGAGGACGAGGAGAGAGAAGGAGGAGAGAGGAGGAAGAGAGAGGAGGAAGAGAGATGAGGAGGAGAGAGGAGGAAGAAAGAGGGAGAGGGAGAGGAGGAAGAGAGAGGAGGAAGAGAGAGGAGAAAGAGAGAGGAGGAAGGAGCTGAGGAGGAGATAGGAGGAAGAGAGAGGAGGAAGAGACAGGAAGAGGAGAGAGGAGGAAGAGAGAGGAAGAGGAGAGAGGAGGAAGATAGAGGAGGAAGATAGAGGAGGAGGAGAGAGGAGGAAGAGAGAGGAGGAAGAGAGAGGAGGAAGAGAGTGGAGGAAGAGAGAGGAGGAAGAGAGAGGAAGAGGAGAGAGGAGGAATAGAGAGGAGGAAGGGAGAGGAAGAGGAGAGAGTAGGAAGAGAGAGGAGGAAGAGAGAGGAGGAAAAGAGAGGAGGAAGAGAGAGGAAGAGGAGAGAGGAGGAGGAGAGAGGAGGAAGAGAGAGGAGGAAGAGAGGGGAGGAAGAGAGATGAGGAGGTGAGAGGAGGAAGAAAGAGGAAGAGGAGACAGGAGGAAGAGAGAGGAGGAAGAGAGATGAGGAGGAGAAAGAAGGAAGAGAGAGGAGGAAGATAGAGGAGGAAGAGAGAGGAAGAGGAGAGAGGAGGAAGAGAGAGGAGGAATAGAGATGAGGAAGAGAGAGGAGGAAGAGAGCGGAGGAAGGAGTTGAGGAGGAGATAGGAGGAAGAGAGAGGAGGAGGAGAGAGGAGGAAGAGAGAGGAGGAAGAGAGAGGAGGAAGAGACAGGAAGATGAGAGAGGAGGAGAGAGGAGGAAGAGAGAGGAGGAAGAGAGAGGAGGAAGAGAGAGGTAGAAGAGAGAGGAGGAAGAGAGAGGAGGAAGAGAGAGGAAGAGGAGAGATGAGGAAGATAGAGGAGGAGGAGAGAGGAGGAAGAGAGAGGAGGAAGAGAGAGGAGGAAGAAAGAGGAGGAAGAGAGAGGAGGAAGAAGAGGAGGAAGAGAGACAAGGATGAGAGAGGAACAAGAAAGAGGAGGAAGAGAGAGGAGGAAGAGAGAGGTAGAAGAGAGAGGAGGAAGAGAGAGGAGGAAGAGAGAGGAAGAGGAGAGAGGAGGAAGAGAGAGGAGGAAGAGAGAGGAGGAAGAGAGAGGAAGAGGAGAGAGGAGGAATATAGAAGAGGAAGAGAGAGGAGGAAGAGAGAGGAGTAAGATAGAGGACGAAGAGAGATGAGGAGGAGAGAGGAGGAAGAGAGAGGCGGAAGAGAGAGGAGGAAGAGACAGGAAGATGAGAGAGGAGGAGGAGAGAGGAGGAAGAGAGAGGAGGAAGAGAGAGGAGGAAGAGAGAGGTAGAAGAGAGAGGAGGAAGAGAGAGGAGGAAGAGAGAGGAAGAGGAGAGATGAGGAAGATAGAGGAGGAAGAGATAGGAGGAAGAGAGAGGAAGATTAGAGAGGAGGAAGAGAGAGGAGGAAGAGAGAGGAGGAGGAGAGAGGAGGAATAGAGAGGAGGAAGAGAGAGGAACAGCAGAGAGGAGGAAGAGAGAGTAGGAACAGAGAGGAATAGGAGAGAGGAGGAGGAGAGTGGTAGTAGAGAGAGGAGGAAGAGAGAGGAGGAAGAGAGAGGAGGAAGAGAGAGGAGGAGGTGAGAGGAGGAAGAAAGAGGAAGAGGAGACAGGAGGAAGAGAGAGGAGGAAGAGAGAGGAGGAAGAGAGAGGAGGAGGAGAGAGGAGGAAAAGAGAGGAGGAAGAGTGAGGAGAAAGAGAGAGGAGGAAGGAGATGAGGAGGAGATAGGAGGAAGAGAGAGGAGGAAGAGAGAGGAAGAAGAGAGAGGAGGAAGAGAGAGGAGGAAGAGAGAGGAAGAGGAGAGAGGAGGAGGAGAGATTAGGTAGAGAGAGGAGGAAGAGAGAGGAGGAAGAGAGAGGAAGAGGAGACAGGAGGAAGAGAGAGGAGGAAGAGAGAGGAGGAAGAGAGACGAGGATGAGAGAGGAGCAAGAGAGAGGAGGAAGAGAAAGGAGGAAGAGAGAGGAGGAAGGGAGAGGAAAAGGAGAGAGGAGAATGAGAGAGGAGGAAGAGAGAGGAGGAAGAGAGAGGAGGAAAAGAGTCGAGGAAGAGAGAGGAGGAAGAGAGAGGAAGAGGAGAGAGAAGGAAAAGAGAGGAGGAAGAGAGAGGAGGAAGAGAGACGAGGATGAGAGAGGACCAAGAGAGAGGAGGAAGAGAAAGGAGGAAGAGAGATGAGGAGGTGAGAGGAGGAAGAAAGAGGAAGAGGAGACAGGAGGAAGAGAGAGGAGGAAGAGAGATGAGGAGGAGAAAGAAGGAAGAGAGAGGAGGAAGATAGAGGAGGAAGAGAGAGGAAGAGGAGAGAGGAGGAAGAGAGAGGAGGAAGAGAGATGAGGAAGAGAGAGGAGGAAGAGAGCGGAGGAAGGAGTTGAGGAGGAGATAGGAGGAAGAGAGAGGAGGAGGAGAGAGGAGGAAGAGAGAGGAGGAAGAGAGAGGAGTAAGAGACAGGAAGATGAGAGAGGAGGAGAGAGGAGGAAGAGAGAGGAGGAAGAGAGAGGAGGAAGAGAGAGGTAGAAGAGAGAGGAGGAAGAGAGAGGAGGAAGAGAGAGGAAGAGGAGAGATGAGGAAGATAGAGGAGGAGGAGAGAGAAGGAAGAGAGAGGAGGAAGAGAGAGGAGGAAGAAAGAGGAGGAAGAGAGAGGAGGAAGAAGAGGAGGAAGAGAGACAAGGATGAGAGAGGAACAAGAAAGAGGAGGAAGAGAGAGGAGGAAGAGAGAGGAGGAAGAGAGAGGTAGAAGAGAGAGGAGGAAGAGAGAGGAGGAAGAGAGAGGAAGAGGAGAGAGGAGGAAGAGAGAGGAGGAAGAGAGAGGAGGAAGAGAGAGGAGGAAGAGAGATGACGAGGAGAAAGGAGGAAGAGAGAGGAGGAAGAGAGAGGAGAAAGAGAGAGGAGGAAGGAGATGAGGAGGAGATAGGAGGAAGAGAGAGGTGGAAGAGAGAGGAAGAAGAGAGAGGAGGAAGAGAGAGGAGGAAGAGAGAGGAAGACGAGAGAGGAGGAGGAGAAAGGAGGAAGAGAGAGGAGGAAGAGAGAGGAGGAAGAGAGAGGAGGAAGAGAGAGGAGGAAGAGAGAGGAAGAGGAGAGAGGAGGAAGAGAGAGGAGGAATACAGAGGTATAAGAGAGAGGAGGAAGAGAGAGGAGGAAGAGAGACGAAGAGGAGAGAGGAGGAAGATAGAGGAGGAGGAGAGAGGAGGAAGAGAGAGGAGAAAGAGAGAGGAGGAAGAAGAGGAGGAAGAGAGAGGAGGAAGAGAGATGAGGAGGAGAGAGGAGGAAGAGAGAGGAGCAAGAGAGAGGAGGAAGAGAAAGGAAGAGGAGAGAGGAGGAAGGGAGAGGAAGAGGAGAGAGGAAGAGGAGAGAGGAGGAAGAGAGAGGAGGAAGAGAGAGGAGGAAGAGAGAGGAGGAGGAGAGAGGAGGAAGAGAGAGGAAGAAGAGAGAGGAGGAAGAGAGATGAGGAGGTGAGAGGAGGAAGAAAGAGGAAGAGGAGACAGGAGGAAGATAGAGGAGGAAGAGAGAGGAAGAGGAGAGAGGAGGAAGAGAGAGGAGGAAGAGAGATGAGGAAGAGAGAGGAGGAAGAGAGCGGAGGAAGGAGTTGAGGAGGAGATAGGAGGAAGAGAGAGGAGGAGGAGAGAGGAGGAAGAGAGAGGAGGAAGAGAGAGGAGTAAGAGACAGGAAGATGAGAGAGGAGGAGAGAGGAGGAAGAGAGAGGAGGAAGAGAGAGGAGGAAGAGAGAGGTAGAAGAGAGAGGAGGAAGAGAGAGGAGGAAGAGAGAGGAAGAGGAGAGATGAGGAAGATAGAGGAGGAGGAGAGAGAAGGAAGAGAGAGGAGGAAGAGAGAGGAGGAAGAAAGAGGAGGAAGAGAGAGGAGGAAGAAGAGGAGGAAGAGAGACAAGGATGAGAGAGGAACAAGAAAGAGGAGGAAGAGAGAGGAGGAAGAGAGGGGAGGAAGAGAGAGGTAGAAGAGAGAGGAGGAAGAGAGAGGAGGAAGAGAGAGGAAGAGGAGAGAGGAGGAAGAGAGAGGAGGAAGAGAGAGGAGGAAGAGAGAGGAGGAAGAGAGATGACGAGGAGAAAGGAGGAAGAGAGAGGAGGAAGAGAGAGGAGAAAGAGAGAGGAGGAAGGAGATGAGGAGGAGATAGGAGGAAGAGAGAGGTGGAAGAGAGAGGAAGAAGAGAGAGGAGGAAGAGAGAGGAGGAAGAGAGAGGAAGACGAGAGAGGAGGAGGAGAAAGGAGGAAGAGAGAGGAGGAAGAGAGAGGAGGAAGAGAGAGGAGGAAGAGAGAGGAGGAAGAGAGAGGAGGAAGAGAGAGGAAGAGGAGAGAGGAGGAAGAGAGAGGAGGAATACAGAGGTATAAGAGAGAGGAGGAAGAGAGAGGAGGAAGAGAGACGAAGAGGAGAGAGGAGGAAGATAGAGGAGGAGGAGAGAGGAGGAAGAGAGAGGAGAAAGAGAGAGGAGGAAGAAGAGGAGGAAGAGAGAGGAGGAAGAGAGATGAGGAGGAGAGAGGAGGAAGAGAGAGGAGCAAGAGAGAGGAGGAAGAGAAAGGAAGAGGAGAGAGGAGGAAGGGAGAGGAAGAGGAGAGAGGAAGAGGAGAGAGGAGGAAGAGAGAGGAGGAAGAGAGAGGAGGAAGAGAGAGGAGGAGGAGAGAGGAGGAAGAGAGAGGAAGAAGAGAGAGGAGGAAGAGAGATGAGGAGGAGAGAGGAGGAAGAAAGAGGAAGAGGAGAGAGGAGGAAGATAGAGGAGGAAGAGAGAGGAAGAGGGGAGAGGAGGAAGAGAGAGGAGGAAGGGAGAGGAAGAAGAGAGAGTAGGAAGAGAGAGGAGGAAGGGAGAGGAGGAAAAGAGAGGAGGAAGAGAGAAGAAGAGGAGAGAGGAGGAGGAGAGAGGAGGAAGAGAGAGGAGGAAGAGAGAGGAGGTAGAGAGACGAGGATGAGAGAGTACCAAGAGAGAGGAGGAAGAGAAAGGAGGAAGAGAGAGGAGGAAGGGAGAGGAAGAGGAGAGAGTACAAGAGAGAGGAGGAAGAGAGAGGAGGAAAAGAGAGGAGGAAGAGTGTCCTGGTTTAACCAGGATAGGGTTAAGTTTCCCCAGCAGTGGGGGGGGAGCTCTAGCCGGGTTATTCAGATACCATGCGGACGTCACATCCTGGCAGGTCACATTTTTTCCTGGCGCGGAGCACGGTGCACTCGTGGTTTTGTACATCGTGCTTCAAACTGCTGTATTTGGTAGCTATTTTGCTCTGTTCATTGCTATCACTATTACTGTTATTGTTATTGCTGTTGTTTGTTGTGTTGCTATTGCATTGTTGTATTAAACCTTCCCTTATTTCAGTCTTGGGGCTTTGTATTTCACTCCCTTTGTGGGGGAGGGGCAGCGGCCGCGTGGTCTCAGACCCCGGCAGGGGCTAAACCACCACAAAGAGAGAGGAAGAGGAGAGAGGAGGAGGAGAGAGGAAGAAGAGAGAGGAGGAAGAGAGAGGAGGAAGAGAGATGAGGAGGTGAGAGGAGGAAGATAGAGGAGTAAGAGAGAGGAAGAGGAGAGAGGAGGAAGAGAGAGGAGGAAGAGAGATGAGGAAGAGAGAGGAGGAAGAGAGCGGAGGAAGGAGATGAGGAGGAGATAGGAGGAAGAGAGAGGAGGAGGAGAGAGGAGGAAGAGAGAGGAGGGAGAGGAGGAAGAGACAGGAAGATGAGAGAGGAGGAGGAGAGAGGAGGAAGAGAGAGGAGGAAGAGAGAGGTAGAAGAGAGAGGAGGAAGAGAGAGGAGGAAGAGAGAGGAAGAGGAGAGAGGAGGAATAGAGAGGAGGAAGAGAGAGGAGGAAGAGAGAGGAGGAAGATAGAGGAGGAAGAGTGATGAGGAGGAGAGAGGAGGAAGAGAGAGGAGGAAGAGAGAGGAAGAAGAGAGAGGAGGAAGAGAGAGGAGGAAGAGAGAGGAAGAGTAGAGAGGAGGAGGAGAGAGGAGGAAGAGAGAGGAGGAAGAGAGAGGAGGAAGAGAGAGGAGGAAGAGAGAGTAGGAAGAGAGAGGAAGAGGAGAGAGGAGGAATAGAGAGGAGGAAGAGAGAGGAGGAAGAGAGAGGAGGAAGATAGAGGAGGAAGAGTGATGAGGAGGAGAGAGGAGGAAGAGAGAGGAGGAAGAGAGAGGAAGAAGAGAGAGGAGGAAGAGAGAGGAGGAAGAGAGAGGAAGAGTAGAGAGGAGGAGGAGAGAGGAGGAACAGAGAGGAAGAAGAGGAGGAGGAAGAGAGAGGAAGAGGATAGTGGAGGAATAGAGAGGACGAAGAGAGAGGAAGAAGAGAGAGGAGGAAGATAGAGGAGGAAGAGAGACGAGGATGAGAGAGGAAGAAGAGAGAGGAGGAAGATAGAGGAGGAAGAGAGAGGAGGAAGAGAGAGGAGGAAGAGAGAGGAAGAGGAGAGAGGAGGAAGAGAGAGGAGGAAGAGAGAGGAGGAAGAGAGACGAGGATGAGAGTGGAGCAAGAGAGAGGAGGAAGAGAAAGGAGGAAGAGAGAGGAGGAAGGGAGAGGAAGAGTAGAGAGGAAGAGGAGAGAGGAGGAAGAGAGAGGACGAAGAGAGAGGAGGAAAAGAGAGGAGGAAGAGAGAGGACAAGGAGAGAGAAGGAGGAGAGAAGAGGAAGAGAGAGGAGGAAGAGAGATGAGGAGGAAAGAGGAGGAAGAAGAGGGGAGAGGGGAGAGGAGGAAGAGAGAGGAGGAAGAGAGTGGAGAAAGAGAGAGGAGGAAGGAGCTGAGGAGGAGATAGGAGGAAGAGAGAGGAGGAAGAGACAGGAAGAGGAGAGAGGAGGAAGAGAGAGGAAGAGGAGAGAGGAGGAAGGATAGAGGAGGAAGATAGAGGAGGAGGAGAGAGGAGGAAGAGAGAGGAGGAAGAGAGAGGAGAGAGAGAGGAGGAAGAGAGAGGAGGTAGAGAGAGGAGGAAGAGAGAGGAAGAGGAGAGAGGAGGAAGAGAGAGGAGGAATACAGAGGTAGAAGAGAGAGGAGGAAGAGAGAGGAGGAAGAGAGAGGAGGAAGAAAGAGGAAGAGGAGAGAGGAGGAAGAGAGAGGAAGAGGAGAGAGAGGAGGAGAGAGAGGAGGAAGAGAGAGGAGAAGAGAGACGAGGATGAGAGAGGAGCAAGAGAGAGGAGGAAGAGAAAGGAGGAAGAGAGAGGAGGAGGGAGAGGAAGAGTAGAGAGGAAGAGGAGAGAGGAGGAAGATAGAGGAGGAAGAGACAGGAGGAAGAGAGAGGAGGAAGAGAGAGGTAGAGAGAGAGGAGGAAGAGAGAGGAGGAAGAGAGAGGAAGAGGAGAGATGAGGAAGATAGAGGAGGAGGAGAGAGGAGGAAGAGAGAGGAGGAAGAGAGAGGAGGAAGAGAGAGGAGAAGAGAGAGGAGGAAGAAGAGGAGGAAGAGAGACAAGGATGAGAGAGGAACAAGAAAGAGGAGGAAGAGAGAGGAGGAGACAGAGGAGGAAGAGAGAGGAGGAAGAGAGAGGAAGAGGAGAGAGGAGGAAGAGAGAGGAGGAAGAGAGAGGAGGAAGAGAGAGGAGGAAGAGAGATGAGGAGGAGAGAGGAGGAAGAAAGAGGAAGAGGAGAGAGGAGGAAGATAGAGGAGGAAGAGAGATGACGAGGGAGAAAGGAGGAAGATAGAGGAGGAAGAGAGAGGAAGAGGGGAGAGGAGGAAGAGAGAGGAGGAAGGGAGGGAAAAGGAGAGAGTAGGACGAGAGAGGAGGAAGGGAGAGGAGGAAAAAAAAGGAGGAAGAGAGAGGAAGAGGAGAGAGGAGGAGGAGAGAGGAGGAAGAGAGAGGAGGAAGAGAGAGGAGGAAGAGAGACGAGGATGAGAGAGGACCAAGAGAGAGGAGGGAGAGAAAGGAGGAAGAGAGAGGAGGAAGGGAGAGGAAGAGGAGAGAGTAGGAAGAGAGAGGAGGAAGAGACAGGAGGAAAAGAGAGGAGGAAGAGAGAGGAAGAGGAGAGAGGAGGAGGAGAGAGGAGGAAGAGAGAGGAGGAAGAGAGAGGAGGAAGAGAGATGAGGAGGTGAGAGGAGGAAAAGACAGGAGGAAGAGAGAGGAGAAAGAGAGAGGAGGAAGGAGATGAGGAGGAGATATGAGGAAGAGAGAGTAAGAAGAGAGAGGAGGAAGAGAGAGGAGGAAGAGAGAGGAAGAGGAGAGAGGAGGAGGAGAGATTAGGTAGAGAGAGGAGGAAGAGAGAGGAGGAAGAGAGAGGAAGAGGAGACAAGAGGAAGAGAGAGGAGGAAGAGAGAGGAGGAAGAGAGACGAGGATGACAGAGGAGCAAGAGAGAGGAGGAAGAGAAAGGAGGAAGAGAGAGGAGGAAGGGAGAGGAAGAGGAGAGAGGAGAATGAGAGAGGAGGAAGAGAGAGGAGGAAGAGAGAGGAGGAAAAGAGTCGAGGAAGAGAGAGGAGGAAGAGAGAGGAAGAGGAGAGAGGAGGAAAAGAGAGGAGGAAGAGAGAGGAGGAAGAGAGAGGAAGAGGAGAGAGGAGGAAGAGAGAGGAGGAAGAGAGAGGAGGAAGAGAGAGGAGGAAGAGAGATGAGGAGGAGAGAGGAGGAAGAAAGAGGAAGAGGAGAGAGGAGGAGATAGAGGAGTAAGAGAGATGACGAGGAGAAAGGAGGAAGAGAGAGGAGGAAGAGAGAGGAGAAAGAGAGAGGAGGAAGAGATGAGGAGGAGATAGGAGGAAGAGAGAGGAGGAAGAGAGACGAAGAAGAGAGAGGAGGAAGAGAGGGGAGGAAGAGAGAGGAGGAAGAGAGAGGAGGAAGAGAGACGAGGATGAGAGAGGAGCAAGAGAGAGGAGGAAGAGAAAGGAGGAAGAGAGAGGAGGAAGGGAGAGGAAGAGTAGAGAGGAAGAGGAGAGAGGAGGAAGATAGAGGAGGAAGAGACAGGAGGAAGAGAGAGGAGGAAGAGAGAGGTAGAAGAGAGAGGAGGAAGAGAGAGGAGAAGAGAGAGGAAGAGGAGAGATGAGGAAGATAGAGGAGGAGGAGAGAGGAGGAAGAGAGAGGAGGAAGAGAGAGGAGGAAGAGAGAGGAGAAGAGAGAGGAGGAAGAAGAGGAGGAAGAGAGACAGGATGAGAGAGGAACAAGAAAGAGGAGGAAGAGAGAGGAGGAAGACAGAGGAGGAAGAGAGAGGAGGAAGAGAGAGGAAGAGGAGAGAGGAGGAAGAGAGAGGAGAAGAGAGAGGAGGAAGAGAGAGGAGGAAGAGAGATGAGAGGAGAGAGGAGGAAGAAAGAGGAAGAGGAGAGAGGAGGAAGATAGAGGAGGAAGAGAGATGACGAGGAGAAAGGAGGAAGATAGAGGAGGAAGAGAGAGGAAGAGGGGAGAGGAGGAAGAGAGAGGAGGAAGGGAGAGGAAAGGAGAGAGTAGAAGAGAGAGGAGGAAGGGAGAGGAGGAAAAAAAAGGAGGAAGAGAGAGGAAGAGGAGAGAGGAGGAGGAGAGAGGAGGAAGAGAGAGGAGGAAGAGAGAGGAGGAAGAGAGACGAGGATGAGAGAGGACCAAGAGAGAGGAGGGAGAGAAAGGAGGAAGAGAGAGGAGGAAGGGAGAGGAAGAGGAGAGAGTAGGAAGAGAGAGGAGGAAGAGACAGGAGGAAAAGAGAGGAGGAAGAGAGAGGAAGAGGAGAGAGGAGGAGGAGAGAGGAGGAAGAGAGAGGAGGAAGAGAGAGGAGGAAGAGAGATGAGGAGGTGAGAGGAGGAAAAGACAGGAGGAAGAGAGAGGAGAAAGAGAGAGGAGGAAGGAGATGAGGAGGAGATATGAGGAAGAGAGAGTAAGAAGAGAGAGGAGGAAGAGAGAGGAGGAAGAGAGAGGAAGAGGAGAGAGGAGGAGGAGAGATTAGGTAGAGAGAGGAGGAAGAGAGAGGAGGAAGAGAGAGGAAGAGGAGACAAGAGGAAGAGAGAGGAGGAAGAGAGAGGAGGAAGAGAGACGAGGATGACAGAGGAGCAAGAGAGAGGAGGAAGAGAAAGGAGGAAGAGAGAGGAGGAGGGAGAGGAAGAGGAGAGAGGAGAATGAGAGAGGAGGAAGAGAGAGGAGGAAGAGAGAGGAGGAAAAGAGTCGAGGAAGAGAGAGGAGGAAGAGAGAGGAAGAGGAGAGAGGAGGAAAAGAGAGGAGGAAGAGAGAGGAGGAAGAGAGAGGAAGAGGAGAGAGGAGGAAGAGAGAGGAGGAAGAGAGAGGAGGAAGAGAGAGGAGGAAGAGAGATGAGGAGGAGAGAGGAGGAAGAAAGAGGAAGAGGAGAGAGGAGGAAGATAGAGGAGTAAGAGAGATGACGAGGAGAAAGGAGGAAGAGAGAGGAGGAAGAGAGAGGAGAAAGAGAGAGGAGGAAGGAGATGAGGAGGAGATAGGAGGAAGAGAGAGGAGGAAGAGAGACGAAGAAGAGAGAGGAGGAAGAGAGGGGAGGAAGAGAGAGGAGGAAGAGAGAGGAAGAGAGAGAGGAGGAAGAGAGAGGAAGAGGAGAGAGGAGGAAGAGAGAGGAGGAAGAGAGACGAAGAGGAGAGAGGAGGAAGAGAGAGGAGGAATACAGAGGTAGAAGAGAGAGGAGGAAGAGAGAGGAGGAAGATAGAGGAGGAGGAGAGAGGAGGAAGAGAGAGGAGGAAGAGAGAGGAGGAAGAGAGAGGAGGAAGAGAGAGGAGGAAGAGAGAGGAAGAGGAGAGAGGAGGAAGAGAGAGGAGGAATACAGAGGTAGAAGAGAGAGGAGGAAGAGAGAGGAGGAAGATAGAGGAGGAGGAGAGAGGAGGAAGAGAGAGGAGGAAGAGAGAGGAGGAAGAGAGAGGAGGAAGAGAGAGAAGGAAGAGAGGAGAAGAGGAGAGAGGAGGAATAGAGAAGAGAAGAGAGAGGAGGAAGAGAGAGGAGGAAGAGAGAGGAGGAAGAGACAGGAAGATGAGAGAGGAGGAGGAGAGAGGAGGAAGAGAGAGGAGGAAGAGAGGAGGAAGAGAGAGGTAGAAGAGAGAGGAGGAAGAGAGAGGAGGAAGAGAGAGGAAGAGGAGAGATGAGGAAGATAGAGGAGGAAGAGATAGGAGGAAGAGAGAGGAAGATTAGAGAGGAGGAAGAGAGAGGAGGAAGAGAGAGGAGGAGGAGAGAGGAGGATAGAGAGGAGGAAGAGAGAGGAACAGCAGAGAGGAGGAAGAGAGAGTAGGAACAGAGAGGAATAGGAGAGAGGAGGAGGAGAGTGGTAGTAGAGAGAGGAGGAAGAGAGAGGAGTAAGAGAGAGGAGGAAGAGAGATGAGGAGGTGAGAGGAGGAAGAAAGAGGAAGAGGAGACAGGAGGAAGAGAGAGGAGGAAGAGAGAGGAGGAAGAGAGAGGAGGAGGAGAGAGGAGGAAAAGAGAGGAGGAAGAGAGAGGAGAAAGAGAGAGGAGGAAGGAGATGAGGAGGAGATAGGAGGAAGAGAGAGGAGGAAGAGAGAGGAAGAAGAGAGAGGAGGAAGAGAGAGGAAGAGGAGAGAGGAGGAGGAGAGATTAGGTAGAGAGAGGAGGAAGAGAGAGGAGGAAGAGAGAGGAAGAGGAGACAGGAGGAAGAGAGAGGAGGAAGAGAGAGGAGGAAGAGAGACGAGGATGAGAGAGGAGCAAGAGAGAGGAGGAAGAGAAAGGAGGAAGAGAGAGGAGGAAGGGAGAGGAAGAGGAGAGAGGAGAATGAGAGAGGAGGAAGAGAGAGGAGGAAGAGAGAGGAGGAAAAGAGTCGAGGAAGAGAGAGGAGGAAGAGAGAGGAAGAGGAGAGAGAAGGAAAAGAGAGGAGGAAGAGAGAGGAGGAAGAGAGACGAGGATGAGAGAGGACCAAGAGAGAGGAGGAAGAGAAAGGAGGAAGAGAGATGAGGAGGTGAGAGGAGGAAGAAAGAGGAAGAGGAGACAGGAGGAAGAGAGAGGAGGAAGAGAAATGAGGAGGAGAAAGAAGGAAGAGAGAGGAGGAAGAGAGAGGAGGAAGAAAGAGGAGGAAGAGAGAGGAGGAAGAAGAGGAGGAAGAGAGACAAGGATGAGAGAGGAACAAGAAAGAGGAGGAAGAGAGAGGAGGAAGAGAGAGGAGGAAGAGAGAGGTAGAAGAGAGATGAGGAAGAGAGAGGAGGAAGAGAGAGGAAGAGGAGAGAGGAGGAAGAGAGAGGAGGAAGAGAGAGGAGGAAGCGAGAGGAGGAAGAGAGATGACGAGGAGAAAGGAGGAAGAGAGAGGAGGAAGAGAGAGGAGAAAGAGAGAGGAGGAAGGAGATGAGGAGGAGATAGGAGGAAGAGAGAGGTGGAAGAGAGAGGAAGAAGAGAGAGGAGGAAGAGAGAGGAGGAAGAGAGAGGAAGACGAGAGAGGAGGAGGAGAAAGGAGGAAGAGAGAGGAGGAAGAGAGAGGAGGAAGAGAGAGGAGGAAGAGAGAGGAGGAAGAGAGAGGAAGAGGAGAGAGGAGGAAGAGAGAGGAGGAATACAGAGGTAGAAGAGAGAGGAGGAAGAGAGAGAAGGAAGAGAGACGAAGAGGAGAGAGGAGGAAGATAGAGGAGGAGGAGAGAGGAGGAAGAGAGAGGAGAAAGAGAGAGGAGGAAGAAGAGGAGGAAGAGAGAGGAGGAAGAGAGATGAGGAAGAGAGAGGAGGAGGAGAGAGGAGGAAGAGAGAGGAGGAAGAGAGAGGAGGAAGAGTCAGGAAGATGAGAGAGGAAGAGGAGAGAGGAGGAAGAGAGAGGAGGAAGAGAGAGGAGGAAGAGAGAGGTAGAAGAGAGAGGAGGAAGAAGAAGAGGAAGAGAGACAAGGATGAGAGAGGAACAAGAAAGAGGAGGAAGAGAGAGGAGGAAGACAGAGGAGGAAGAGACAGGAGGAAGAAGAAGAGGAAGAGAGACAAGGATGAGAGAGGAACAAGAAAGAGGAGGAAGAGAGAGGAGGAAGACAGAGGAGGAAGAGACAGGAGGAAGAGAGAGGAAGAGGAGAGAGGAGGAAGAGAGAGGAGAAAGAGAGAGGAGGAAGAGAGAGGAGGAAGAGAGATGAGGAGGAGAGAGGAGGAAGAAAGAGGAAGAGGAGAGAGGAGGAAGATAGAGGAGGAAGAGAGATGACGAGGAGAAAGGAGGAAGAGAGAGGAGGAAGAGAGAGGAGAAAGAGAGAGGAGGAAGGAGAAGAGGAGGAGATAGGAGGAAGAGAGAGGAGGAAGAGAGAGGAAGCAGAGAGAGGAGGAAGAGAGAGTAGGAAGAGAGAGGAAGAGGAGAGAGGAGGAGGAGAGAGGAGGAAGAGAGAGGAGGAAGAGAGAGGAAGAGTAGAGAGGAGGAGGAGAGAGGAGGAAGAGAGAGGAGGAAGAGAGAGGAGGAAGAGAGAGGAGGAAGAGAGAGGAGGAAGAGAGAGGAAGAGGAGAGAGGAGGAAGAGAGAGGAGGAATACAGAGGTAGAAGAGAGAGGAGGAAGAGAGAGGAGGAAGAGAGAGGAGGAAGAAAGAGGAGGAAGAGAGAGGAGGAAGAAGAGGAGGAAGAGAGACAAGGATGAGAGAGGAACAAGAAAGAGGAGGAAGAGAGAGGAGGAAGAGAGAGGAGGAAGAGAGAGGTAGAAGAGAGAGGAGGAAGAAGAAGAGGAAGAGAGACAAGGATGAGAGAGGAACAAGAAAGAGGAGGAAGAGAGAGGAGGAAGACAGAGGAGGAAGAGACAGGAGGAAGAAGAAGAGGAAGAGAGACAAGGATGAGAGAGGAACAAGAAAGAGGAGGAAGAGAGAGGAGGAAGACAGAGGAGGAAGAGACAGGAGGAAGAGAGAGGAAGAGGAGAGAGGAGGAAGAGAGAGGAGAAAGAGAGAGGAGGAAGAGAGAGGAGGAAGAGAGATGAGGAGGAGAGAGGAGGAAGAAAGAGGAAGAGGAGAGAGGAGGAAGATAGAGGAGGAAGAGAGATGACGAGGAGAAAGGAGGAAGAGAGAGGAGGAAGAGAGAGGAGAAAGAGAGAGGAGGAAGGAGAAGAGGAGGAGATAGGAGGAAGAGAGAGGAGGAAGAGAGAGGAAGCAGAGAGAGGAGGAAGAGAGAGTAGGAAGAGAGAGGAAGAGGAGAGAGCAGGAGGAGAGAGGAGGAAGAGAGAGGAGGAAGAGAGAGGAAGAGTAGAGAGGAGGAGGAGAGAGGAGGAAGAGAGAGGAGGAAGAGAGAGGACGAAGAGAGAGGAGGAAGAGAGAGGAGGAAGAGAGAGGAAGAGGAGAGAGGAGGAAGAGAGAGGAGGAATACAGAGGTAGAAGAGAGAGGAGGAAGAGAGAGGAGGAAGAGAGAGGAGGAAGAAAGAGGAGGAAGAGAGAGGAGGAAGAAGAGGAGGAAGAGAGACAAGGATGAGAGAGGAACAAGAAAGAGGAGGAAGAGAGAGGAGGAAGAGAGAGGAGGAAGAGAGAGGTAGAAGAGAGATGAGGAAGAGAGAGGAGGAAGAGAGAGGAAGAGGAGAGAGGAGGAAGAGAGAGGAGGAAGAGAGAGGAGGAAGAGAGAGGAGGAAGAGAGATGACGAGGAGAAAGGAGGAAGAGAGAGGAGGAAGAGAGAGGAGAAAGAGAGAGGAGGAAGGAGATGAGGAGGAGATAGGAGGAAGAGAGAGGTGGAAGAGAGAGGAAGAAGAGAGAGGAGGAAGAGAGAGGAGGAAGAGAGAGGAAGACGAGAGAGGAGGAGGAGAAAGGAGGAAGAGAGAGGAGGAAGAGAGAGGAAGAAGAGAGAGGAGGAAGAGAGAGGAGGAAGAGAGAGGAAGAGGAGAGAGGAGGAAGAGAGAGGAGGAATACAGAGGTAGAAGAGAGAGGAGGAAGAGAGAGGAGGAAGAGAGACGAAGAGGAGAGAGGAGGAAGATAGAGGAGGAGGAGAGAGGAGGAAGAGAGAGGAGAAAGAGAGAGGAGGAAGAAGAGGAGGAAGAGAGAGGAGGAAGAGAGATGAGGAGGAGAGAGGAGGAAGAGAGAGGAGCAAGAGAGAGGAGGAAGAGAAAGGAAGAGGAGAGAGGAGGAAGGGAGAGGAAGAGGAGAGAGGAAGAGGAGAGAGGAGGAAGAGAGAGGAGGAAGAGAGAGGAGGAAGAGAGAGGAGGAGGAGAGAGGAGGAAGAGAGAGGAGGAAGAGAGAGGAGGAAGAGAGATGAGGAGGAGAGAGGAGGAAGAAAGAGGAAGAGGAGAGAGGAGGAAGATAGAGGAGGAAGAGAGAGGAAGAGGGGAGAGGAGGAAGAGAGAGGAGGAAGAGAGAGGAGGAAGAGAGAGGAGGAAGAGAGATGAGGAGGTGAGAGGAGGAAGAAAGTGGAAGAGGAGAGAGGAGGAAGAGAGATGAGGAGGTGAGAGGAGGAAGAAAGAGGAAGAGGAGAGAGGAGGAAGAGAGAGGAGGAAGAGAGATGAGGAAGAGAGAGGAGGAGGAGAGAGGAGGAAGAGAGAGGAGGAAGAGAGAGGAGGAAGAGTCAGGAAGATGAGAGAGGAAGAGGAGAGAGGAGGAAGAGAGAGGAGGAAGAGAGAGGAGGAAGAGAGAGGTAGAAGAGAGAGGAGGAAGAAGAAGAGGAAGAGAGACAAGGATGAGAGAGGAACAAGAAAGAGGAGGAAGAGAGAGGAGGAAGACAGAGGAGGAAGAGACAGGAGGAAGAAGAAGAGGAAGAGAGACAAGGATGAGAGAGGAACAAGAAAGAGGAGGAAGAGAGAGGAGGAAGACAGAGGAGGAAGAGACAGGAGGAAGAGAGAGGAAGAGGAGAGAGGAGGAAGAGAGAGGAGAAAGAGAGAGGAGGAAGAGAGAGGAGGAAGAGAGATGAGGAGGAGAGAGGAGGAAGAAAGAGGAAGAGGAGAGAGGAGGAAGATAGAGGAGGAAGAGAGATGACGAGGAGAAAGGAGGAAGAGAGAGGAGGAAGAGAGAGGAGAAAGAGAGAGGAGGAAGGAGAAGAGGAGGAGATAGGAGGAAGAGAGAGGAGGAAGAGAGAGGAAGCAGAGAGAGGAGGAAGAGAGAGTAGGAAGAGAGAGGAAGAGGAGAGAGGAGGAGGAGAGAGGAGGAAGAGAGAGGAGGAAGAGAGAGGAAGAGTAGAGAGGAGGAGGAGAGAGGAGGAAGAGAGAGGAGGAAGAGAGAGGAGGAAGAGAGAGGAGGAAGAGAGAGGAGGAAGAGAGAGGAAGAGGAGAGAGGAGGAAGAGAGAGGAGGAATACAGAGGTAGAAGAGAGAGGAGGAAGAGAGAGGAGGAAGAGAGACGAAGAGGAGAGAGGAGGAAGAGAGAGGAGGAAGAGAGAGGAGGAAGAAGAGGAGGAAGAGAGAGGAGGAAGAGAGATGAGGAGGAGAGAGGAGGAAGAGAGAGAAGGATGACAGACGACGAAGAGAGAGGAAGAAGAGGAGGAGGAAGAGAGAGGAAGAAGAGAGAGGAGGAAGAGAGAGGAGGAAGAGAGACGAGGATGAGAGAGGAACAAGAAAGAGGAGGAAGAGAGAGGAGGAAGAGAGAGGAGGAAGAGAGAGGAGGAAGAGAGAGGAAGAGGAGAGAGGAGGAAGAGAGAGGAGGAAGAGAGAGGAGGAAGAGAGACGAGGATGAGAGAGGAGCAAGAGAGAGGAGGAAGAGAAAGGAGGAAGAGAGAGGAGGAAGGGAGAGGAAGAGTAGAGAGGAAGAGGAGAGAGGAGGAAGAGAGAGGACGAAGAGAGAGGAGGAAGAGAGAGGAGGAAGAGAGAGGAGGAAAAGACAGGAGGAAGAGAGAGGACGATGAGAGAGAAGGAGGAGAGAGGACGAAGAGAGAGGAGGAAGAGAGATGAGGAGGAAAGAGGAGGAAGAAAGAGGGAGAGGGGAGAGGAGGAAGAGAGAGGAGGAAGGAGCTGAGGAGGAGATAGGAGGAAGAGAGAGGAGGAAGAGACAGGAAGAGGAGAGAGGAGTAAGAGAGAGGAAGAGGAGAGAGGAGGAAGATAGAGGAGGAAGATAGAGGAGGAGGAGAGAGGAGGAAGAGAGAGGAGGAAGAGAGAGGAGGAAGAGAGAGGAGAAAGAGAGAGGAGGAAGGAGCTGAGGAGGAGATAGGAAGAAGAGAGAGGAGAAGAGACAGGAAGAGGAGAGAGGAGGAAGAGAGAGGAAGAGGAGAGAGGAGGAAGATAGAGGAGGAAGATAGAGGAGGAAGAGACAGGAAGAGGAGAGAGGAGTAAGAGAGAGGAAGAGGAGAGAGGAGGAAGATAGAGGAGGAAGATAGAGGAGGAGGAGAGAGGAGGAAGAGAGAGGAGGAAGAGAGAGGAGGAAGAGAGAGGAGAAAGAGAGAGGAGGAAGGAGCTGAGGAGGAGATAGGAGGAAGAGAGAGGAGAAGAGACAGGAAGAGGAGAGAGGAGGAAGAGAGAGGAAGAGGAGAGAGGAGGAAGATAGAGGAGGAAGATAGAGGAGGAGGAGAGAGAAAGAAGAGAGAGGAGGAAGAGAGAGGAGGAAGAGAGAGGAGGAAGAGAGAGGAGGAAGAGAGAGGAAGAGGAGAGAGGAGGAATAGAGAGGAGGAAGAGAGAGGAAGAGGAGAGAGGAGGAAGATAGAGGAGGAAGATAGAGGAGGAGGAGAGAGGAGAAAGAGAGAGGAGGAAGAGAGAGGAGGAAGAGAGAGGAGGAAGAGAGAGGAAGAGGAGAGAGGAGGAATAGAGAAGAGGAAGAGAGAGGAGGAAGAGAGAGGAGGAAGATAGAGGACGAAGAGAGATGAGGAGGAGAGAGGAGGAAGAGAGAGGCGGAAGAGAGAGGAGGAAGAGACAGGAAGATGAGAGAGGAGGAGGAGAGAGGAGGAAGAGAGAGGAGGAAGAGAGAGGAAGAGGAGAGATGAGGAAGATAGAGGAGGAAGAGATAGGAGGAAGAGAGAGGAAGATTAGAGAGGAGGAAGAGAGAGGAGGAAGAGAGAGGAGGAGGAGAGAGGAGGAATAGAGAGGAGGAAGAGAGAGGAACAGCAGAGAGGAGGAAGAGAGAGGAGGAACAGAGAGGAATAGGAGAGAGGAGGAGGAGAGAGGTAGTAGAGAGAGGAGGAAGAGAGAGGAGGAGGAGAGAGGAGGAAGAGAGAAGATGAGGAGAGAGAAGGAAGAGAAAGGAGGTAGAAATAGGTGGAAGAGAGAGGAGGAAGAGAGAGGAAGAAGAGGAGGAGGAAGAGAGAGGAAGAGAAGAGAGGAGGAGGAGAGAGGAGGAAGAGAGAGGAAGAGGAGAGATGAGGAAGATAGAGGAGGAAGAGATAGGAGGAAGAGAGAGGAAGATTAGAGAGGAGGAAGAGAGAGGAGGAAGAGAGAGGAGGAGGAGAGAGGAGGAATAGAGAGGAGGAAGAGAGAGGAACAGCAGAGAGGAGGAAGAGAGAGGAGGAACAGAGAGGAATAGGAGAGAGGAGGAGGAGAGAGGTAGTAGAGAGAGGAGGAAGAGAGAGGAGGAGGAGAGAGGAGGAAGAGAGAAGATGAGGAGAGATAAGGAAGAGAAAGGAGGTAGAAATAGGTGGAAGAGAGAGGAGGCAGAGAGAGGAAGAAGAGGAGGAGGAAGAGAGAGGAAGAGGAGAGAGGAGGAGGAGAGAGGAGGAAGAGAGAGGAGGAAGAGAAAGGAGGAAGAGAGATTACGAGGAGAGAGGAGGAAGATACAGGAGGAAGAGAGAGGAGGAAGAGAGAGGAAGAGGAGATAGGAGGAAGGGAGAGGAGGAAGAGAGTGGAGAAAGAGAGAGGAAGAGGAGAGAGAAGGAAGAGAAAGGAGGTAGAAAGAGCTGGAAGAGAGATGAGGAAGAGAGAGGAGGAAGAGAGAGGAAGAAGAGAGAGGAGGAAGAGAGAGGAAGAGCAGAGAGGAAGAGAAGAGAGGAAGAGGAGAGAGGAGGAGGAGAGAGAAGGATGACAGACGACGAAGAGTGAGTAAGAAGAGGAGGAGGAAGAGAGAGGAAGAGGATAGTGGAGGAATAGAGAGGACGAAGAGAGAGGAAGAAGAGAGAGGAGGAAGAGAGAGGAGGAAGAGAGTCGAGGATGAGAAAGGAACAAGAAAGAGGAGGAAGAGAGAGGAGGTAGAGAGAGGAGGAAGAGAGAGGAGGAAGAGAGAGGAAGAGGAGAGAGGAGGAGGAGAGAGGAGGTAGAGAGAGGAGGAAGAGAGAGGAGGAAGGGAGAGGAAGAGGAGAGAGGAGGAAGAGAGAGGAGGAAGAGAGATGAGGAAGAGAGAGGAGGAAGAGAGCGGAGGAAGGAGATGAGGAGGAGAAAGGAGGAAGAGAGAGGAGGAGGAGAGAGGAGGAAGAGAGAGGAGGAAGAGAGAGGAGGAAGAGACAGGAAGATGAGAGAGGAGGACGAGAGAGGAGGAAGAGAGAGGAGGAAGAGAGAGGAGGAAGAGAGAGGTAGAAGAGTTAGGAGGAAGAGAGAGGAGGAAGAGAGAGGAAGAGGAGAGATGAGGAAGATAGAGGAGGAGGAGAGAGGAGAAAGTGAGAGGAGGAAGAGAGAGGAGGAGGAGAGAGGAGGAAGAGAGAGGAAGAGGAGAGAGCAAGGAGAGAAAGGAAGTAGAAAGCGGTGGAAGAGAGAGGAGGAAGGGAGAGAAGGAAGAGAGAGGAAGAGGAGAGAGGAGGAAGAGAAATAGGAAGAGAGAGGAGGAAGAGAGAAGACGAAAAGATAGGAGGAAGAGAGAGGAAGAGGAGAGAGGAGGAAGAGAGATGAGGAGAGAGGAGGAAGAGAGAGGAGGAAGAGAGAGGAGGAAGATAGAGGAAGAGGAGATAGGAGGAAGAGAGAGGAGGAAGAGAGAGGAGGAAGAGAGAGGAAGAGGAGAGAGGAGGAATAGAGAGGAGGAAGAGAGAGGAAGAAGAGAGAGGAGGAAGAGAGAGGAGGAAGAAAGATGAGGAGGAGACAGGAGACAGAGAGAGGAGGAAGAGAGAGGAGGAAGAGAGAGGAAGAGGAGAGAGGAGGAAGTCAGAGGAGGAAGAGAGTGGAGGAAGAGAGAGGAATAGGAGAGAGGAGGAGGAGAGAGGAGGAAGAGAGATGAAGAGTAGAGAGGAGGAAGAGAGAGGAGGAAGAGAGATGAGGAGGAGAGAGGAGGAAGAGAGAGAAGGATGACAGACGACGAAGAGAGAGGAAGAAGAGGAGGAGGAAGAGAGAGGAAGAGGATAGTGGAGGAATAGAGAGGACGAATAGAGAGGAAGAAGAGAGAGGAGGAAGAGAGAGGAGGAAGAGAGACGAGGATGAGAGAGGAACAAGAAAGAGGAGGAAGAGAGTGGAGGAAGAGAGAGGAGGAAGAGAGAGGAGGAAGAGAGAGGAAGAGGAGAGAGGAGGAAGAGAGAGGAGGAAGAGAGAGGAGGAAGAGAGACGAGGATGAGAGAGGAGCAAGAGAGAGGAGGAAGAGAAAGGAGGAAGAGAGAGGACGAGGAGAGAGAAGGAGGAGAGAGGAGGAAGAGAGAGGAGGAAGAGAGATGAGGAGGAAAGAGGAGGAAGAAAGAGGGAGAGGGGAGAGGAGGAAGAGAGAGGAGGAAGAGAGAGGAGAAAGAGAGAGGAGGAAGGAGCTGAGGAGGAGATAGTAGGAAGAGAGAGGAAGAAGAGACAGGAAGAGGAGAGAGGAGGAAGAGAGAGGAAGAGGAGAGAGGAGGAAGATAGAGGAGGAAGATAGAGGAGGAGGAGAGAGGAGGAAGAGAGAGGAGGAAGAGAGAGGAGGAAGAGAGAGGAGGAAGAGAGAGGAGGAATAGAGAGGAAGAGGAGAGAGGAGGAAGAGAGAGGAGGAAGAGAGAGGAGGAAGATAGAGGACGAAGAGAGATGAGGAAGAGAGAGGAGGAAGAGAGAGGCGGAAGAGAGAGGAGGAAGAGACAGGAAGATGAGAGAGGAGGAGGAGAGAGGAGGAAGAGAGAGGAGGAAGAGAGAGGAGGAAGAGAGAGGTAGAAGAGAGAGGAGGAAGAGAGAGGAGGAAGAGAGAGGAAGTGGAGAGATGAGGAAGATAGAGGAGGAAGAGATAGGAGGAAGAGAGAGGAAGATTAGATAGGAGGAAGAGAGAGGAGGAAGAGAGAGGAGGATGAGAGAGGAAGAGGAGAGATGAGGAAGATAGAGGAGGAAGAGATAGGAGGAAGATGGAGGAAGATTAGAGAGGAGGAAGAGAGAGGAGGAAGAGAGAGGAGGAGGAGAGAGGAGGAAGAGAGATGAGGAGGAGAGAGGAGGAAGAGAGAGGAGGAAGAGAGAGGAAGAAGAGAGAGGAGGAAGAGAGAGGAGGAAGAGAGAGGAAGAGTAGAGAGGAGAAGGAGAGAGGAGGAAGAGAGAGTATGAAGAGAGAGGAGGAAGAGAGAGGAGGAAGAGAGAGGAGGAAGAGAGAAGAAGAGGAGAGAGGAGGAAGAGAGAGGAGGAATACAGAGGTAGAAGAGAGAGGAGGAAGAGAGAGGAGGAAGAGAGACGAAGAGGAGAGAGGAGGAAGAGAGAGGAGGAAGAGAGAGGAGGAAGAAGAGGAGGAAGAGAGAGGAGGAAGAGAGATGAGGAGGAGAGAGGAGGAAGAGAGAGAAGGATGACAGACGACGAAGAGAGAGGAAGAAGAGGAGGAGGAAGAGAGAGGAAGAGGATAGTGGAGGAATAGAGAGGACGAAGAGAGAGGAAGAAGAGAGAGGAGGAAGAGAGAGGAGGAAGAGAGACGAGGATGAGAGAGGAACAAGAAAGAGGAGGAAGAGACAGGAAGAGGAGAGAGGAGGAAGAGAGAGGAAGAGGAGAGAGGAGGAAGATAGAGGAGGAAGATAGAGGAGGAGGAGAGAGGAGGAAGAGAGAGGAGGAAGAGAGAGGAGGAAGAGAGAGGAGGAAGAGAGAGGAGGAAGAGAGAGGAAGAGGAGAGAGGAGGAAGAGAGAGGAAGAGGAGAGAGGAGGAAGATAGAGGAGGAAGATAGAGGAGGAGGAGAGAGGAGGAAGAGAGAGGAGGAAGAGAGAGGAGGAAGAGAGAGGAGGAAGAGAGAGGAGGAAGATAGAGGAGGAAGAGAGAGGAGGAAGAGAGACGAGGATGAGAGAGGAGCAAGAGAGAGGAGGAAGAGAAAGGAGGAAGAGAGAGGAGGAAGGGAGAGGAAGAGTAGAGAGGAAGAGGAGAGAGGAGGAAGAGAGAGGACGGAGAGAGAGGAGGAAGAGAGAGGAGGAAGAGAGAGGAGGAAAAGAGAGGAGGAAGAGAGAGGACGAGGAGAGAGAAGGAGGAGAGAGGAGGAAGAGAGAGGAGGAAGAGAGATGAGGAGGAAAGAGGAGGAAGAAAGAGGGAGAGGGGAGAGGAGGAAGAGAGAGGAGGAAGAGAGAGGAGAAAGAGAGAGTAGGAAGGAGCTGAGGAGGAGATAGGAGGAAGAGAGAGGAGGAAGAGACAGGAAGAGGAGAGAGGAGGAAGAGAGAGGAAGAGGAGAGAGGAGGAAGATAGAGGAGGAAGATAGAGGAGGAGGAGAGAGGAGGAAGAGAGAGGAGGAAGAGAGAGGAGGAAGAGAGAGGAGGAAGAAGGGGAGGAAGAGAGACAAGGATGAGAGAGGAACAAGAAAGAGGAGGAAGAGACAGTAGGAAGACAGAGGAGGAAGAGAGATGAGGAAGAGAGAGGAGGAGGAGAGAGGAGGAAGAGAGAGGAGGAAGAGAGAGGAGGAAGAGACAGGAAGATGAGAGAGGAGGAGGAAAGAGGAGGAAGAGAGAGGAGGAAGAGAGAGGAGGAAGAGAGAGGTAGAAGAGAGAGGAGGAAGAGAGAGGAGGAAGAGAGAGGTAGAAGAGAGATGAGGAAGATAGAGGAGGAGGAGATAGGAGGAAGAGAGAGGAGGAAGAGAGAGGAGGAAGAGAGAGGAGAAAGAGAGAGGAGGAAGGAGCTGAGGAGGAGATAGGAGGAAGAGAGAGGAGGAAGAGACAGGAAGAGGAGAGACGAGGAACAGAGAGGAAGAAGAGAGAGGAGGAAGATAGAGGAGGAAGATAGAGGAGGAGGAGAGAGGAGGATGAGAGAGGAGGAAGAGAGAGGAGGAGGAGAGAGGAGGAAGAGAGAGGAGGAAGAGAGAGGAGGAAGAGAGAGGTAGAAGAGAGAGGAGGAAGAGAGAGGAGGAAGAGAGAGGAAGAGGAGAGATGAGGAAGATAGAGGAGGAAGAGATAGGAGGAAGAGAGAGGAAGATTAGAGAGGAGGAAGAGAGAGGAGGAAGAGAGAGAAGGAGGAGAGAGGAGGAATAGAGAAGAGGAAGAGAGAGGAGGAAGAGATAGGAGGAAATTAGAGGAGGAAGAGAGATGAGGAGGAGAGAGGAGGAAGAGAGAGGAGGAAGAGAGAGGAAGAAGAGAGAGGAGGAAGAGAGAGGAGGAAGAGAGAGGAAGAGTAGAGAGGAGGAGGAGAGAGGAGGAAGAGAGAGTATGAAGAGAGAGGAGGAAGAGAGAGGAGGAAGAGAGAGGAGGAAGAGAGAAGAAGAGGAGAGAGGAGGAAGAGAGAGGAGGAATACAGAGGTAGAAGAGAGAGGAGGAAGAGAGAGGAGGAAGAGAGACGAAGAGGAGAGAGGAGGAAGAGAGAGGAGGAAGAGAGAGGAGGAAGAAGAGGAGGAAGAGAGAGGAGGAAGAGAGATGAGGAGGAGAGAGGAGGAAGAGAGAGAAGGATGACAGACGACGAAGAGAGAGGAAGAAGAGGAGGAGGAAGAGAGAGGAAGAGGATAGTGGAGGAATAGAGAGGACGAAGAGAGAGGAAGAAGAGAGAGGAGGAAGAGAGAGGAGGAAGAGAGACGAGGATGAGAGAGGAACAAGAAAGAGGAGGAAGAGAGTGGAGGAAGAGAGAGGAGGAAGAGAGAGGAGGAAGAGAGAGGAAGAGGAGAGAGGAGGAAGAGAGAGGAGGAAGAGAGAGGAGGAAGAGAGACGAGGATGAGAGAGGAGCAAGAGAGAGGAGGAAGAGAAAGGAGGAAGAGAGAGGAGGAAGGGAGAGGAAGATTAGAGAGGAAGAGGAGAGAGGAGGAAGAGAGAGGACGAAGAGAGAGGAGGAAGAGAGAGGAGGAAGAGAGAGGAGGAAAAGAGAGGAGGAAGAGAGAGGACGAGGAGAGAGAAGGAGGAGAGAGGAGGAAGAGAGAGGAGGAAGAGAGATGAGGAGGAAAGAGGAGGAAGAAAGAGGGAGAGGGGAGAGGAGGAAGAGAGAGGAGGAAGAGAGAGGAGAAAGAGAGAGGAGGAAGGAGCTGAGGAGGAGATAGGAGGAAGAGAGAGGAAGAAGAGACAGGAAGAGGAGAGAGGAGGAAGAGAGAGGAAGAGGAGAGAGGAGGAAGATAGAGGAGGAAGATAGAGGAGGAGGAGAGAGGAGGAAGAGAGAGGAGGAAGAGAGAGGAGGAAGAGAGAGGAGGAAGAGAGAGGAGGAAGAGACAGGAAGAGGAGAGAGGAGGAAGAGAGAGGAAGAGGAGAGAGGAGGAAGATAGAGGAGGAAGATAGAGGAGGAGGAGAGAGGTAGAAGAGAGAGGAGGAAGAGAGAGGAGGAAGAGAGAGGTAGAGGAGAGATGAGGAAGATAGAGGAGGAGGAGATAGGAGGAAGAGAGAGGAGGAAGAGAGAGGAGGAAGAGAGAGGAGGAAGAGAGAGGAGGAAGAGTGATGAGGAGGAAAGAGGAGGAAGAAAGAGGGAGAGGGGAGAGGAGGAAGAGAGAGGAGGAAGAGAGAGGAGAAAGAGAGAGGAGGAAGGAGCTGAGGAGGAGATAGGAGGAAGAGAGAGGAGGAAGAGACAGGAAGAGGAGAGACGAGGAACAGAGAGGAAGAAGAGAGAGGAGGAAGATAGAGGAGGAAGATAGAGGAGGAGGAGAGAGGAGGAAGAGAGAGGAGGAAGAGAGAGGAGGAGGAGAGAGGAGGAAGAGAGAGGAGGAAGAGAGAGGAGGAAGAGAGAGGTAGAAGAGAGAGGAGGAAGAGAGAGGAGGAAGAGAGAGGAAGAGGAGAGATGAGGAAGATAGAGGAGGAAGAGATAGGAGGAAGAGAGAGGAAGATTAGAGAGGAGGAAGAGAGAGGAGGAAGAGAGAGAAGGAGGAGAGAGGAGGAATAGAGAAGAGGAAGAGAGAGGAGGAAGAGATAGGAGGAAGATAGAGGAGGAAGAGAGATGAGGAGGAGAGAGGAGGAAGAGAGAGGAGGAAGAGAGAGGAAGAAGAGAGAGGAGGAAGAGAGAGGAGGAAGAGAGAGGAAGAGTAGAGAGGAGGAGGAGAGAGGAGGAAGAGAGAGTATGAAGAGAGAGGAGGAAGAGAGAGGAGGAAGAGAGAGGAGGAAGAGAGAAGAAGAGGAGAGAGGAGGAAGAGAGAGGAGGAATACAGAGGTAGAAGAGAGAGGAGGAAGAGAGAGGAGGAAGAGAGACGAAGAGGAGAGAGGAGGAAGAGAGAGGAGGAAGAGAGAGGAGGAAGAAGAGGAGGAAGAGAGAGGAGGAAGAGAGATGAGGAGGAGAGAGGAGGAAGAGAGAGAAGGATGACAGACGACGAAGAGAGAGGAAGAAGAGGAGGAGGAAGAGAGAGGAAGAGGATAGTGGAGGAATAGAGAGGACGAAGAGAGAGGAAGAAGAGAGAGGAGGAAGAGAGAGGAGGAAGAGAGACGAGGATGAGAGAGGAACAAGAAAGAGGAGGAAGAGACAGGAAGAGGAGAGAGGAGGAAGAGAGAGGAAGAGGAGAGAGGAGGAAGATAGAGGAGGAAGATAGAGGAGGAGGAGAGAGGAGGAAGAGAGAGGAGGAAGAGAGAGGAGGAAGAGAGAGGAGGAAGAGAGAGGAGGAAGAGAGAGGAAGAGGAGAGAGGAGGAAGAGAGAGGAAGAGGAGAGAGGAGGAAGATAGAGGAGGAAGATAGAGGAGGAGGAGAGAGGAGGAAGAGAGAGGAGGAAGAGAGAGGAGGAAGAGAGAGGAGGAAGAGAGAGGAGGAAGAGAGAGGAAGAGGAGAGAGGAGGAAGAGAGAGAAGGAGGAGAGAGGAGGAAGAGAGAGGAGGAAGAGAGATGAGGAGGAAAGAGGAGGAAGAAAGAGGGAGAGGGGAGAGGAGGAAGAGAGAGGAGGAAGAGAGAGGAGAAAGAGAGAGGAGGAAGGAGCTGAGGAGGAGATAGGAGGAAGAGAGAGGAGGAAGAGACAGGAAGAGGAGAGAGGAGGAAGAGAGAGGAAGAGGAGAGAGGAGGAAGATAGAGGAGGAAGATAGAGGAGGAGGAGAGAGGAGGAAGAGAGAGGAGGAAGAGAGAGGAGGAAGAGAGAGGAGGAAGAGAGGGGAGGAAGAGAGAGGAAGAGGAGAGAGGAGGAATAGAGAGGAGGAAGAGAGAGGAAGAGGAGAGAGGAGGAAGATAGAGGAGGAAGATAGAGGAGGAGGAGAGAGGAGGAAGAGAGACGAGGAAGAGAGAGGAGGAAGAGAGAGGAGGAAGAGAGAGGAGGAAGAGAGAGGAAGAGGAGAGAGGAGGAATAGAGAAGAGGAAGAGAGAGGAGGAAGAGAGAGGAGGAAGATAGAGGACGAAGAGAGATGAGGAGGAGAGAGGAGGAAGAGAGAGGCGGAAGAGAGAGGAGGAAGAGACAGGAAGATGAGAGATGAGGAGGAGAGAGGAGGAAGAGAGAGGAGGAAGAGAGAGGAGGAAGAGAGAGGTAGAAGAGAGAGGAGGAAGAGAGAGGAGGAAGAGACAGGAAGAGGAGAGATGAGGAAGATAGAGGAGGAAGAGATAGGAGGAAGAGAGAGGAAGATTAGAGAGGAGGAAGAGAGAGGAGGAAGAGAGAAGTAGAAGAGAGAGCAGGAAGAGAGAGGAGGAAGAGAGAGGAAGAGGAGAGAGGAGGAAGATAGAGGAGGAGGAGAGAGAAGGAAGAGAGAGGAGGAAGAGAGAGGAGGAAGAGAGATGAGGAGGAGAGAGGAGGAAGAGAGAGGAGGAAGAGAGAGGAAGAAGAGAGAGGAAGAGGAGAGAGCAAGAAGAGAAAGGAGGTAGAAAGAGGTGGAAGAGAGAGGAGGAAGAGAGAGGAGGAAGAGAGAGGAATAGGACAGAGGAGGAGGAGAGAGGTAAAAGAGAGAGGAGGAAGAGAGAGGAGGAAGAGAGAGGAGGAAGAGAGAGGAGGAAGAGAGAGGAAGAGGAGAGAGTAGGAAGACAGAGGAGGAAGAGAGAGGAAGAGGAGAGAGTAGGAATAGAGTGTTGCAAAAGAGAGGAAGAAGAGAGAGGAGGAAGAGAGAGGAGGAAGAGAGAGGAGGAAGAGAGAGGAGGAAGAGAGAGGAGGAAGGAGATGAGGAGGAGATAGGAGGAAGAGATTGGAGGAAAAGAGAGGAGGAAGAGAGAGGAGGAAGAGAGATGAGGAAGAGACAGGAAGAGGAGAGAGGAGGAGGAGAGAGGAGGAAGAGAGAGGAAGAGGAGAGAGGAGGAAGATAGAGGAGCAGGAGAGAGGAGTAAGAGAGAGGAGGAAGAGAGAGGAGGAAGAAGAGGAGGAAGAGAGAGGAGGAAGAGATATGAGGAGAAGAGAGGAGGAAGAGAGGGGAGGAAGACAGAAGAAGAAGAGAGAGGAAGAGGAGAGAGGAGGAAGAGAGAGGAGGAAGAGAGAGGAGGAGGAGAGAGGAGGAATAGAGAGGAGGAAGAGAGAGGAATAGTAGAGAGGAGGAAGAGAGAGGAGGAAGAGAGAGGAATAGGAGAGAGGAGGAGGAGAGTGGTAGAAGAGAGAGGAGGAAGAGAGAGGAGGAGGAGAGAGTAGGAAGAGAGAGGAAGAGGAGAGAGGAGGAAGAGAGAGGAAGAGGAGAGAGGAGGAAGAGAGAGGAGGGAGTGAGAGGAGGAGGAGAGAGGAGGAATAGAGAGGAGGAACAGAGAGGAACAGCAGAGAGGAGGAACAGAGAGGAGGAAGAGAGAGGAGGAAGATAGAGGAAGAAGAGAGACGAGGATGAGAGAGGAGCAAGAGAGAGGAGGAAGAGAGAGGAAGAGGAGAGAGGAGGAAGAGAGAGGAGGAAGAGAGATTACGAGGAGAGAGGAGGAAGAAAGAGGAGGAAGCGAGATGAAGAGGAGAGAGGAGGAAGAGAGAGGAGGAAGAGAGAGGAGGAAGAGAGAGGAGGAAGAAAGAGGAGGAAGAGAGAGGAGGAAGAGAGAGGAGGAAGAGAGATGAGGAGGAGTGAGGAGGAAGAGAGAGGAGGAAGAGAGAGGAGGAAGAGAGATGAGGAGGAGAGAGGAGGAAGAGAGAGGACGAAGAGAGAGGAGGAAGAGGAGGAGGAAGAGCGTAGAAGAGGAGAGTAGAGGAAGAGAAAGGAGGAGGAGAGAGGAGGAAGAGAGAGAAGGAAGCGAGAGGAGGAAGAGAGAGGAGGAAGGGAGAGGAAGAGGAGATAGGAAGAGAGAGGAGGAAGAGAGAGGAGGAAGAGAGAGGAAGAGGAGAGAGGAGGAAGAGAGACGAGGAAGAGAGAGGAGGAGGAGAGAGGAGGAATAGAGAGGAGGAAGAGAGAGTAACAGCAGAGAGGAGGAAAAGAGAGGAGAAAGAGAGAGGAGGAAGATAGAGGAGGAAGAGAGACGAGGATGAGAGAGGAGCAAGAGAGAGGAGGAAGAGAGAGGAAGAGGAGATAGGAGGAATAGAGAGGAGGAAGAGAGAGGAGGAAGAGAGATTAGGAGCAGATAGGAGGAAGAGGGAGGAGGAAGAGAGAGGGGGAAGAGAGTGGAGGAAGATAGAGGAGGAAGACAGAGGAGGAAGAGAGAGGAAGAGCAGAGAGGAGGAAGACAGAGGAGGAAGAGAGAGGAACAGCAGAGAGGAGGAAGAGAGAGGAGGAAGAGATAGGAATAGGAGAGAGGAGAAGGAGAGACGTAGAAGAGAGAGGAGGAAGAGAGAGGAGGATGAGAGAGGAGGAAGAGAGAGGAAGAGGAGAGAGGAGGAAGAGAAAGGAGGTAGAAAGAGGTGGAAGAGGGAGGAGGAATAGAGAGAAGGAAGAGAGAGAATTAAGAGAGATGAAGAGGAGAGAGGAGGAAGAGAGAGGAGGAAGAGAGAGGAAGAGCAGAGTGGAAGAGAAGAGAGGAGGAGGAGAGAGGAGGAAGAGAGAGGCGAAAGAGGGAGGAGGAAGAGAGAGGAAGAAGACAGAGGAGGAAGAGAGAGGAGGAAGAGAGATTACGAGGAGAGAGGAGGAAGAAAGAGGAGGAAGAGAGATGAAGAGGACAGAGGAGGAAGAGAGAGGAGGAAGAGAGAGGAGGAAGAAAGAGGAGGAAGAGAGAGGAGGAAGAGAGAGGAGGAAGAGAGATGAGGAGGAGTGAGGAGGAAGAGAGCTGAGGAGGAGAGATGAGGAAGAGAGAGGAGGAAGATAGAGGAGAAAGAGAGAGGAGGAAGAGAGATGAGGAAGAGAGAAGAGGAAGAGAGACGAGGATGAGATAGGAGCAAGAGAGAGGAGGAGGAGAGAGGAGGAGGAGAGAGGAGGAAGAGAGAGGAGGAAGAGAGAGGAGGAAGAGAGACGAGGATGAGATAGGAGCAAGAGAGAGGAGGAGGAGAGAGGAGGAGGAGAGAGGAGGAAGAGAGAGGAGGAGGAGAGAGGAGGAAGAGAGAGGAGGAAGATAGAGGAGGAAGAGAGAGGAGGAAGAGAGAGGAGGAAAAGAGAGGAGGAAGAGAGAGGAAGAGGAGAGAGGAGGAGGAGAGAGGAGGAAGAGAGAGGAGGAAGAGAGAGGAGGAAGAGAGAGGAGGAAGAGGGAGGGGGAAGAGAGAGGAAGAAGAGGAGAGGAAGAGAGATGAGGAGGAGTGAGGAGGAAGAGAGTTGATGAGGAGAAATGAGGAAGAGAGAGGAGGAAGAGAGAGGAGGAAGAGAGAGGAGGAAGAGAGATGAGGAGGAGAGAGGAGGAAGAGAGATGAGGAGGAGAGAGGAGGAAGAGAGAGGAGGAAGAGAGAGGAGGAAGAGAGAGGAAGAGGAGAGAGGAGGAAGAGATATGAGGAGGAGAGAATAGGAAGAGAGAAGAGGAAGAGAGAGGAGGAAGAGAGAGGAAGAGGAGAGAGGAGGAAGAGAGAGGAGGAAGAGAGAGGACGAAGAGAGAGGAGAAAGAGGAGGAGGAAGAGAGTAGAAGAAGAGAGTGGAGGAAGAGAGAGGAGGAGGAGAGAGGAGGAAGAGAGCAGAGGAAGAAGAGGAGGAAGAGAGAGGAAGAGGAGAGTGGAGAAAGAGAGAGGAGGAAGAGAGAGGAGGAAGAGAGAGGAGGAAGAGAGAGGAAGAGGAGAGAGGAGGAAGAGAGAGGAGGAAGAGAGAGGAGGAAGAGAGAGGAGGAAGAGAGAGGAGGAAGAGAGAGGAGGAAGAGAGATGAGGAAGAGAGTTAAGGAGGAGAGATGAGGAAGAGAGAGGAGGAAGAGAGAGGAGGAAGAGAGATGAGGAGGAGAGAGGAGGAAGAGAGATGAGGAGGAGAGAGGAGGAAGAGAGAGGAGGATGAGAGAGGAGGAGGAGAGAGGAAGAGGAGAGAGGAGGAAGAGGAGGAGGAAGAGAGTAGAAGAGGAGAGTGGAGGAAGAGAGAGGAGGAGGAGAGAGGAGGAAGAGAGAGAAGGAATCGAGAGGAGGAATAGAGAGGAGGAAGAGAGAGTAACAGCAGAGAGGAGGAAGAGAGAGGAGGGAAAGAGAGGAAGAGGAGAGAGGAGGAAGATAAAGGAGGTAGAAAGAGGTGGAAGAGAGAGGGGGAAGAGAGAGAAGGAAGAGAGAGAATTAAGAGAGATGAGGAGGAGAGAGGAGGAAGAGAAAGGAGGAAGAGAGAGGAAGAAGAGAGAGGAGGAAGATAGAGGAGGAAGAGAGAGGAGGAAAAGAGAGGAGGAAGAGAGAGGGAGAGGAGAGAGGAGGAAGATAGAGGAAGAGGAGAGTGGAGGAAGAGAGAAGAGGAAGAGAGAGGAGGAAGAGAGAGGAATAAGAGAGAGGAAGAGGAGAGAGGAGGAAGAGAGAGGAGGAAGAGAGAGGAGAAAGAGAGAGGAAGAGGAGAGAGGAGGAAGAGAGAGGAGGAAGAGAGATGAGGAGGAGAGAGGAAGAAGAGAGAGGAAGAGGAGAGTGGAGGAAGAGAGAGGAGGAAGAGAGAGGAACAGCAGAGAGGAGGAAGAGAAAGGAGGAGGAGATAGGAGGAGAGAGAGGAAGAAAAGAGATGTGGAAGAGAGAGGATGAACAGAGAGGAAAAAGAGAGAGGAGGAAGAGATAGGAGGAAGAGAGAGGAAGAGCAGAGTGGAGGAAGAGAGAGGAGGAAGAGAGAGGAAGAAGAGAGAGGAGGAAGATAGAGGAGGAAGAGAGAGGAGGAAGAGAGTGGAAGAGGAGAGAGGAGGAAGAGAGAGGAAGAAGAGAGAAGAGGAAGTTAGAGGAGGAAGAGAGAGGAAGAAGAGAGAGGAGGAAGAGAGAGGAGGAAGATAGAGAAGAGGAGAGAGGAGGAAGAGGAGGATGAAGAGAGAGGAAGAGGAGAGTGGAGGAAGAGAGAAGAGGAAGAGAAAGGAGGAAGAGAGAGGAAGAAGAGAGAGGAAGAGGAGAGAGGAGGTAGAGGGAGGAGGAAGAGAGATGAGGAAGAGAGAGGAGGAAAAGAGAGGAGGAGGAGAGAGGGAGAGGAGAGAGGAGGAAGAGAGAGGAGGAAGAGAGATGAGGAGGAGAGAGGAGGAAGAGAGAGGAAGAGGAGAATGGAGGAAGAGAGAAGAGGAAGAGAGAGGAGGAAGAGAGAGGAAGAAGAGAGAGGAAGAGGAGAGAGGAGGAAGAGAGAGGAGGAAGAGAGATGAGGAGGAGAGAGGAGGAAGAGAGAGGAAGAGGAGAGAGGAGGAAGAGAGAGGAGGAAGAGAGAGGAGGAAGAGCGAGGAGGAAGATATAGGAGGATTAGAGAGGAGGAAGAGAGAGGAGCAAGAGAGAGGAGGAAGACAGAGGAAGAGGAGAGAGGAGGAAGAGAGAGGATGAAGAGAGAGGAGGAAGAGAGTTTAGGAGGAGATAGGAGGAAGAGGGAGGAGGAAGAGAGAGGAGGAAGAGAGAGGAAGACGAGAGAGGAAGAAGAGAGAGGAGGAAGAGATAGGAGGAAGAGAGAGGAAGAAGAGAGAGGAGGAAGAGATAGGAGGAAGAGAGAGGAAGAGCAGAGTGCAGGAAGAGAGAGGAGGAAGAGAGAGGAAGAAGAGAGAGGAGGAAGATAGAGGAGGAAGAGAGAGGAGGAAGAGAGTGGAAGAGGAGAGAGGAGGAAGAGAGAGGAAGAAGAGAGAAGAGGATGATAGAGGAGGAAGAGAGAGGAATAGGAGAGAGGAGGAAGATAGAGGAGGAAGATAGAGGAAGAGGAGAGAGGAGGAAGAGGAGGATGAAGGGAGAGGAAGAGGAGAGTGGAGGAAGAGAGAAGAGGAAGAGAAAGGAGGAAGAGAGAGGAAGAAGAGCGAGGAAGAGGAGAGAGGAGGAAGAGAGAGGAGGAAGAGATAGGAGGAAGAGAGAGGAGGAAAAGAGAGGAGGAAGAGAGAGGGAGAGGAGAGAGGAGGAAGAGAGAGGAGGAAGAGAGATGAGGAGGAGAGAGGAGGAAGAGAGAGGAAGAGGAGAGTGGAGGAAGAGAGAAGAGGAAGAGAGAGGAGGAAGAGAGAGGAAGAAGAGAGAGGAAGAGGAGAGATGAGGAAGAGAGAGGAGGAAGAGATAGGAGGAAGAGAGAGGAAGAGCAGAGAGGAGGAAGAGAGAGGAGGAAGAGAGATGAGGAGGAGAGAGGAGGAAGAGAGAGGAAGAGGAGAGAGGAGGAAGAGAGAGGAGGAAGAGAGAGGAGGAAGAGAGAGGAAGAGGAGAGAGGAGGAAGAGAGAGGACGAAGAGAGAGGAGGAAGAGAGATTAGGAGGAGATAGGAGGAAGAAGGAGGAGGAAGAGAGAGGAGGAAGACAGAGGAGGAAGACAGAGGAAGAGGAGAGATTAGGAGGAGATAGGAGGAAGAGAAGAGGAGGAGAGAGGAGGAAGAGGGAGGAGGAAGAGAGAGGAGGAAGAGAGAGGAAGAAGAGGAGGAGGAGGAGAGAGGAAGAGGAGAGAGGAGGAGGAGAGAGGAGGAATAGAGAGGAGGAAGAGAGAGGAGGAAGAGAGAAGAGGAAGAGAGAGGAGGATGATAGAGGAGGAAGAGAGATGAGGAGGAGAGAAAAGGAAGAAAGAGGAGGAAGAGAGAGTAAGAGGAGACAGGAGGAAGAGAGAGGAGGAAGAGAAATGAGGAAGAGAGAGGAAGAATAGAGAGGAGGAAGAGGAGGAGGAAGAGAGAAGAAGAGGAGAGTGGAGAAAGAGAGAAGAGGAAGATAGAGGAGGAAGAGAGAGGAAGAAGAGAGAGGAAGAGGAGAGAGGAGGAAGAGAGAGGAAGAAGAGAGAGGAGGAAGAGAGAGGAGGAAAACAGAGGAGGAAGAGAGATTAAGAGGAGAGAGGAGGAAGAGAGAGGAGGAGGAGAGATAAGGAGGAGCGAGGAGGAAGAGAGAGGAAGAGGAGAGAGGAGGAAGAGAGAGGAGGAAGAGAGATGAGGAGGAGAGAGGAGGAAGAGAGAGGAAGAGGAGAGAAGAGGAAGAGAGAGGAGGATGTGAGAAGAGTAAGAGAGAGGAGCAAGAGAGAGGAGGAAGAGAAAGGAGGAAGAGAGAGGAGGAAGGGAGAGGAAGAGTAGAGAGGAAGAGGAGAGAGGAGGAAGAGAGAGGACGGAGAGAGAGGAGGAAGAGAGAGGAGGAAGAGAGAGGAGGAAAAGAGAGGAGGAAGAGAGAGGACGAGGAGAGAGAAGGAGGAGAGAGGAGGAAGAGAGAGGAGGAAGAGAGATGAGGAGGAAAGAGGAGGAAGAAAGAGGGAGAGGGGAGAGGAGGAAGAGAGAGGAGGAAGAGAGAGGAGAAAGAGAGAGGAGGAAGGAGCTGAGGAGGAGATAGGAGGAAGAGAGAGGAGGAAGAGACAGGAAGAGGAGAGAGGAGGAAGAGAGAGGAAGAGGAGAGAGGAGGAAGATAGAGGAGGAAGATAGAGGAGGAGGAGAGAGGAGGAAGAGAGAGGAGGAAGAGAGAGGAGGAAGAGAGAGGAGGAAGAAGGGGAGGAAGAGAGACAAGGATGAGAGAGGAACAAGAAAGAGGAGGAAGAGACAGTAGGAAGACAGAGGAGGAAGAGAGAGGAGGAAGAGAGAGGAAGAGGAGAGAGGAGGAAGAGAGATGAGGAGGTGAGAGGAGGAAGAAAGAGGAAGAGGAGAGAGGAGGAAGAGAGAGGAGGAAGAGAGATGAGGAAGAGAGAGGAGGAGGAGAGAGGAGGAAGAGAGAGGAGGAAGAGAGAGGAGGAAGAGACAGGAAGATGAGAGAGGAGGAGGAAAGAGGAGGAAGAGAGAGGAGGAAGAGAGAGGAGGAAGAGAGAGGTAGAAGAGAGAGGAGGAAGAGAGAGGAGGAAGAGAGAGGTAGAGGAGAGATGAGGAAGATAGAGGAGGAGGAGATAGGAGGAAGAGAGAGGAGGAAGAGAGAGGAGGAAGAGAGAGGAGAAAGAGAGAGGAGGAAGAGACAGGAAGAGGAGAGACGAGGAACAGAGAGGAAGAAGAGAGAGGAGGAAGATAGAGGAGGAAGATAGAGGAGGAGGAGAGAGGAGGATGAGAGAGGAGGAAGAGAGAGGAGGAGGAGAGAGGAGGAAGAGAGAGGAGGAAGAGAGAGGAGGAAGAGAGAGGTAGAAGAGAGAGGAGGAAGAGAGAGGAGGAAGAGAGAGGAAGAGGAGAGATGAGGAAGATAGAGGAGGAAGAGATAGGAGGAAGAGAGAGGAAGATTAGAGAGGAGGAAGAGAGAGGAGGAAGAGAGAGAAGGAGGAGAGAGGAGGAATAGAGAAGAGGAAGAGAGAGGAGGAAGAGATAGGAGGAAATTAGAGGAGGAAGAGAGATGAGGAGGAGAGAGGAGGAAGAGAGAGGAGGAAGAGAGAGGAAGAAGAGAGAGGAGGAAGAGAGAGGAGGAAGAGAGAGGAAGAGTAGAGAGGAGGAGGAGAGAGGAGGAAGAGAGAGTATGAAGAGAGAGGAGGAAGAGAGAGGAGGAAGAGAGAGGAGGAAGAGAGAAGAAGAGGAGAGAGGAGGAAGAGAGAGGAGGAATACAGAGGTAGAAGAGAGAGGAGGAAGAGAGAGGAGGAAGAGAGACGAAGAGGAGAGAGGAGGAAGAGAGAGGAGGAAGAGAGAGGAGGAAGAAGAGGAGGAAGAGAGAGGAGGAAGAGAGATGAGGAGGAGAGAGGAGGAAGAGAGAGAAGGATGACAGACGACGAAGAGAGAGGAAGAAGAGGAGGAGGAAGAGAGAGGAAGAGGATAGTGGAGGAATAGAGAGGACGAAGAGAGAGGAAGAAGAGAGAGGAGGAAGAGAGAGGAGGAAGAGAGACGAGGATGAGAGAGGAACAAGAAAGAGGAGGAAGAGAGTGGAGGAAGAGAGAGGAGGAAGAGAGAGGAGGAAGAGAGAGGAAGAGGAGAGAGGAGGAAGAGAGAGGAGGAAGAGAGAGGAGGAAGAGAGGCGAGGATGAGAGAGGAGCAAGAGAGAGGAGGAAGAGAAAGGAGGAAGAGAGAGGAGGAAGGGAGAGGAAGATTAGAGAGGAAGAGGAGAGAGGAGGAAGAGAGAGGACGAAGAGAGAGGAGGAAGAGAGAGGAGGAAGAGAGAGGAGGAAAAGAGAGGAGGAAGAGAGAGGACGAGGAGAGAGAAGGAGGAGAGAGGAGGAAGAGAGAGGAGGAAGAGAGATGAGGAGGAAAGAGGAGGAAGAAAGAGGGAGAGGGGAGAGGAGGAAGAGAGAGGAGGAAGAGAGAGGAGAAAGAGAGAGGAGGAAGGAGCTGAGGAGGAGATAGGAGGAAGAGAGAGGAGGAAGAGACAGGAAGAGGAGAGAGGAGGAAGAGAGAGGAAGAGGAGAGAGGAGGAAGATAGAGGAGGAAGATAGAGGAGGAGGAGAGAGGAGGAAGAGAGAGGAGGAAGAGAGAGGAGGAAGAGAGAGGAGGAAGAGAGAGGAGGAAGAGACAGGAAGAGGAGAGAGGAGGAAGAGAGAGGAAGAGGAGAGAGGAGGAAGATAGAGGAGGAAGATAGAGGAGGAAGAGAGATTAAGAGGAGAGAGGAGGAAGAGAGAGGAGGAAGAGAGATAAGGAGGAGCGAGGAGGAAGAGAGAGGAAGAGGAGAGAGGAGGAAGAGAGAGGAGGAAGAGAGATGAGGAGGAGAGAGGAGGAAGAGAGAGGAAGAGGAGAGAAGAGGAAGAGAGAGGAGGATGTGAGAAGAGTAAGAGAGAGGAGCAAGAGAGAGGAGGAAGAGAAAGGAGGAAGAGAGAGGAGGAAGGGAGAGGAAGAGTAGAGAGGAAGAGGAGAGAGGAGGAAGAGAGAGGACGGAGAGAGAGGAGGAAGAGAGAGGAGGAAGAGAGAGGAGGAAAAGAGAGGAGGAAGAGAGAGGACGAGGAGAGAGAAGGAGGAGAGAGGAGGAAGAGAGAGGAGGAAGAGAGATGAGGAGGAAAGAGGAGGAAGAAAGAGGGAGAGGGGAGAGGAGGAAGAGAGAGGTGGAAGAGAGAGGAGAAAGAGAGAGGAGGAAGGAGCTGAGGAGGAGATAGGAGGAAGAGAGAGGAGGAAGAGACAGGAAGAGGAGAGAGGAGGAAGAGAGAGGAAGAGGAGAGAGGAGGAAGATAGAGGAGGAAGATAGAGGAGGAGGAGAGAGGAGGAAGAGAGAGGAGGAAGAGAGAGGAGGAAGAGAGAGGAGGAAGAAGGGGAGGAAGAGAGACAAGGATGAGAGAGGAACAAGAAAGAGGAGGAAGAGACAGTAGGAAGACAGAGGAGGAAGAGAGAGGAGGAAGAGAGAGGAAGAGGAGAGAGGAGGAAGAGAGATGAGGAGGTGAGAGGAGGAAGAAAGAGGAAGAGGAGAGAGGAGGAAGAGAGAGGAGGAAGAGAGATGAGGAAGAGAGAGGAGGAGGAGAGAGGAGGAAGAGAGAGGAGGAAGAGAGAGGAGGAAGAGACAGGAAGATGAGAGAGGAGGAGGAAAGAGGAGGAAGAGAGAGGAGGAAGAGAGAGGAGGAAGAGAGAGGTAGAAGAGAGAGGAGGAAGAGAGAGGAGGAAGAGAGAGGTAGAGGAGAGATGAGGAAGATAGAGGAGGAGGAGATAGGAGGAAGAGAGAGGAGGAAGAGAGAGGAGGAAGAGAGAGGAGAAAGAGAGAGGAGGAAGGAGCTGAGGAGGAGATAGGAGGAAGAGAGAGGAGGAAGAGACAGGAAGAGGAGAGACGAGGAACAGAGAGGAAGAAGAGAGAGGAGGAAGATAGAGGAGGAAGATAGAGGAGGAGGAGAGAGGAGGATGAGAGAGGAGGAAGAGAGAGGAGGAGGAGAGAGGAGGAAGAGAGAGGAGGAAGAGAGAGGAGGAAGAGAGAGGTAGAAGAGAGAGGAGGAAGAGAGAGGAGGAAGAGAGAGGAAGAGGAGAGATGAGGAAGATAGAGGAGGAAGAGATAGGAGGAAGAGAGAGGAAGATTAGAGAGGAGGAAGAGAGAGGAGGAAGAGAGAGAAGGAGGAGAGAGGAGGAATAGAGAAGAGGAAGAGAGAGGAGGAAGAGATAGGAGGAAATTAGAGGAGGAAGAGAGATGAGGAGGAGAGAGGAGGAAGAGAGAGGAGGAAGAGAGAGGAAGAAGAGAGAGGAGGAAGAGAGAGGAGGAAGAGAGAGGAAGAGTAGAGAGGAGGAGGAGAGAGGAGGAAGAGAGAGTATGAAAAGAGAGGAGGAAGAGAGAGGAGGAAGAGAGAGGAGGAATACAGAGGTAGAAGAGAGAGGAGGAAGAGAGAGGAGGAAGAGAGACGAAGAGGAGAGAGGAGGAAGAGAGAGGAGGAAGAGAGAGGAGGAAGAAGAGGAGGAAGAGAGAGGAGGAAGAGAGATGAGGAGGAGAGAGGAGGAAGAGAGAGAAGGATGACAGACGACGAAGAGAGAGGAAGAAGAGGAGGAGGAAGAGAGAGGAAGAGGATAGTGGAGGAATAGAGAGGACGAAGAGAGAGGAAGAAGAGAGAGGAGGAAGAGAGAGGAGGAAGAGAGACGAGGATGAGAGAGGAACAGGAAAGAGGAGGAAGAGAGTGGAGGAAGAGAGAGGAGGAAGAGAGAGGAGGAAGAGAGAGGAAGAGGAGAGAGGAGGAAGAGAGAGGAGGAAGAGAGAGGAGGAAGAGAGGCGAGGATGAGAGAGGAGCAAGAGAGAGGAGGAAGAGAAAGGAGGAAGAGAGAGGAGGAAGGGAGAGGAAGATTAGAGAGGAAGAGGAGAGAGGAGGAAGAGAGAGGACGAAGAGAGAGGAGGAAGAGAGAGGAGGAAGAGAGAGGAGGAAAAGAGAGGAGGAAGAGAGAGGACGAGGAGAGAGAAGGAGGAGAGAGGAGGAAGAGAGAGGAGGAAGAGAGATGAGGAGGAAAGAGGAGGAAGAAAGAGGGAGAGGGGAGAGGAGGAAGAGAGAGGAGGAAGAGAGAGGAGAAAGAGAGAGGAGGAAGGAGCTGAGGAGGAGATAGGAGGAAGAGAGAGGAGGAAGAGACAGGAAGAGGAGAGGAGGAAGAGAGAGGAAGAGGAGAGAGGAGGAAGATAGAGGAGGAAGATAGAGGAGGAGGAGAGAGGAGGAAGAGAGAGGAGGAAGAGAGAGGAGGAAGAGAGAGGAGGAAGAGAGAGGAGGAAGAGACAGGAAGAGAGAGAGGAGGAAGAGAGAGGAAGAGGAGAGAGGAGGAAGATAGAGGAGGAAGATAGAGGAGGAGGAGAGAGGTAGAAGAGAGAGGAGGAAGAGAGAGGAGGAAGAGAGAGGTAGAGGAGAGATGAGGAAGATAGAGGAGGAGGAGATAGGAGGAAGAGAGAGGAGGAAGAGAGAGGAGGAAGAGAGAGGAGGAAGAGAGAGGAGGAAGAGTGATGAGGAGGAAAGAGGAGGAAGAAAGAGGGAGAGGGGAGAGGAGGAAGAGAGAGGAGGAAGAGAGAGGAGAAAGAGAGAGGAGGAGGAGCTGAGGAGGAGATAGGAGGAAGAGAGAGGAGGAAGAGACAGGAAGAGGAGAGAGGAGGAAGAGAGAGGAAGAGGAGAGAGGAGGAAGATAGAGGAGGAAGATAGAGGAGGAGGAGAGAGGAGGAAAGAGGGGAGGAAGAGAGAGGAGGAAGAGAGAGGAGGAAGAGAGAGGAGGAAGAGACAGGAAGAGGAGAGAGGAGGAAGAGAGAGGAAGAGGAGAGAGGAGGAAGATAGAGGAGGAAGATAGAGGAGGAGGAGAGAGGTAGAAGAGAGAGGAGGAAGAGAGAGGAGGAAGAGAGAGGTAGAGGAGAGATGAGGAAGATAGAGGAGGAGGAGATAGGAGGAAGAGAGAGGAGGAAGAGAGAGGAGGAAGAGACAGGAAGAGGAGAGACGAGGAACAGAGAGGAAGAAGAGAGAGGAGGAAGATAGAGGAGGAAGATAGAGGAGGAGGAGAGAGGAGGAAGAGAGAGGAGGAAGAGAGAGGAGGAGGAGAGAGGAGGAAGAGAGAGGAGGAAGAGAGAGGAGGAAGAGAGAGGTAGAAGAGAGAGGAGGAAGAGAGAGGAGGAAGAGAGAGGAAGAGGAGAGATGAGGAAGATAGAGGAGGAAGAGATAGGAGGAAGAGAGAGGAAGATTAGAGAGGAGGAAGAGAGAGGAGGAAGAGAGAGAAGGAGGAGAGAGGAGGAATAGAGAAGAGGAAGAGAGAGGAGGAAGAGATAGGAGGAAGATAGAGGAGGAAGAGAGATGAGGAGGAGAGAGGAGGAAGAGAGAGGAGGAAGAGAGAGGAAGAAGAGAGAGGAGGAAGAGAGAGGAGGAAGAGAGAGGAAGAGTAGAGAGGAGGAGGAGAGAGGAGGAAGAGAGAGTATGAAGAGAGAGGAGGAAGAGAGAGGAGGAAGAGAGAGGAGGAAGAGAGAAGAAGAGGAGAGAGGAGGAAGAGAGAGGAGGAATACAGAGGTAGAAGAGAGAGGAGGAAGAGAGAGGAGGAAGAGAGACGAAGAGGAGAGAGGAGGAAGAGAGAGGAGGAAGAGAGAGGAGGAAGAAGAGGAGGAAGAGAGAGGAGGAAGAGAGATGAGGAGGAGAGAGGAGGAAGAGAGAGAAGGATGACAGACGACGAAGAGAGAGGAAGAAGAGGAGGAGGAAGAGAGAGGAAGAGGATAGTGGAGGAATAGAGAGGACGAAGAGAGAGGAAGAAGAGAGAGGAGGAAGAGAGAGGAGGAAGAGAGACGAGGATGAGAGAGGAACAAGAAAGAGGAGGAAGAGAGTGGAGGAAGAGAGAGGAGGAAGAGAGAGGAGGAAGAGAGAGGAAGAGGAGAGAGGAGGAAGAGAGAGGAGGAAGAGAGAGGAGGAAGAGAGAGGAGGAAGAGAGAGGTAGAGGAGAGATGAGGAAGATAGAGGAGGAGGAGATAGGAGGAAGAGAGAGGAGGAAGAGAGAGGAGGAAGAGAGAGGAGGAAGAGAGAGGAGGAAGAGTGATGAGGAGGAAAGAGGAGGAAGAAAGAGGGAGAGGGGAGAGGAGGAAGAGAGAGGAGGAAGAGAGAGGAGAAAGAGAGAGGAGGAAGGAGCTGAGGAGGAGATAGGAGGAAGAGAGAGGAGGAAGAGACAGGAAGAGGAGAGAGGAGGAAGAGAGAGGAAGAGGAGAGAGGAGGAAGATAGAGGAGGAAGATAGAGGAGGAGGAGAGAGGAGGAAGAGAGAGGAGGAAGAGAGAGGAGGAAGAGAGAGGAGGAAGAGAGAGGAGGAAGAGACAGGAAGAGGAGAGAGGAGGAAGAGAGAGGAAGAGGAGAGAGGAGGAAGATAGAGGAGGAAGATAGAGGAGGAGGAGAGAGGTAGAAGAGAGAGGAGGAAGAGAGAGGAGGAAGAGAGAGGTAGAGGAGAGATGAGGAAGATAGAGGAGGAGGAGATAGGAGGAAGAGAGAGGAGGAAGAGAGAGGAGGAAGAGAGAGGAGGAAGAGAGAGGAGGAAGAGTGATGAGGAGGAAAGAGGAGGAAGAAAGAGGGAGAGGGGAGAGGAGGAAGAGAGAGGAGGAAGAGAGAGGAGAAAGAGAGAGGAGGAAGGAGCTGAGGAGGAGATAGGAGGAAGAGAGAGGAGGAAGAGACAGGAAGAGGAGAGAGGAGGAAGAGAGAGAGGAGAGGAGAGAGGAGGAAGATAGAGGAGGAAGATAGAGGAGGAGGAGAGAGGAGGAAGAGAGAGGAGGAAGAGAGAGGAGGAAGAGAGAGGAGGAGAGAGAGGAGGAAGAGACAGGAAGAGGAGAGAGGAGGAAGAGAGAGGAAGAGGAGAGAGGAGGAAGATAGAGGAGGAAGATAGAGGAGGAGGAGAGAGGTAGAAGAGAGAGGAGGAAGAGAGAGGAGGAAGAGAGAGGTAGAGGAGAGATGAGGAAGATAGAGGAGGAGGAGATAGGAGGAAGAGAGAGGAGGAAGAGAGAGGAGGAAGAGACAGGAAGAGGAGAGACGAGGAACAGAGAGGAAGAAGAGAGAGGAGGAAGATAGAGGAGGAAGATAGAGGAGGAGGAGAGAGGAGGAAGAGAGAGGAGGAAGAGAGAGGAGGAGGAGAGAGGAGGAAGAGAGAGGAGGAAGAGAGAGGAGGAAGAGAGAGGTAGAAGAGAGAGGAGGAAGAGAGAGGAGGAAGAGAGAGAAGAGGAGAGATGAGGAAGATAGAGGAGGAAGAGATAGGAGGAAGAGAGAGGAAGATTAGAGAGGAGGAAGAGAGAGGAGGAAGAGAGAGAAGGAGGAGAGAGGAGGATAGAGAAGAGGAAGAGAGAGGAGGAAGAGATAGGAGGAAGATAGAGGAGGAAGAG
>JASWHU010000551.1:0-51188 GCA_030819815.1 Strix occidentalis | reverse complement strand
AAACCCCTGCTATAAATCTCATGGACTGAGAGGAAATACGACATCAGTTTAGGAAATATGTGGGGCCAGAGAAAAGTTCTGTTAGGTGGAGTGAATCCACTCACTTTCAAAGGACAGTTAATAGTTATTTGCCTTGTAGAACAATTTCTTTACAGATTAATTTAAAGAGTTAATTAAACTGTAAATTAATACACTTATCTACTACTGCTTATTAGTACAATTAATATTATGGAAGGGATAGTACAGGAGAAAAAGAGAAATAATGGAATTAAAAACAAGTTTATGAGGAAGGATGGTTTTGTGATTAATGGAGACAGGAATCTTAGTTCCATATGTGTTCTGCTCACAGATGCTCCAGATAAACTACTGAATTACCCCAGTCTTCCCACTTTAAGATGGGTTTAGTAATCTTTACTTCTCAGGTATTGCCTATTTGGATTGCAAATGCTTTAGGGAACATTTGGCTTTGGATAATGCTTGTAAAACCCAAGACAATTGCAACCTGTCTTGGGATCCCATCAAGTAACCTGCAATAGTCTTTTCATTTTCCTGTTCTGTGAGTATTTTAGGGGATCTTGCAGAGCCATTCTTCCAAAATTTCTATGGTCAGTGTAAGAGGGAGGAATCAGGAAGATTTATACGGTCTCTTGTTTAAAAGAAAAAAGGAAAAGTATTCATCATAGCCTTTTACTCCTCCTTTGATGTGTTGTCAGTACAGACCAGGACAGTCAGAGAGACTGGATGTGCTCTGACTTTCTGTCTGCTTTCTAGGCCAGGTTGGAGTTGATTATTTCCATTTTCACTTCCTTTTTCCAATTTAACGGCCATTTGCCATAACCAGCTCACTCCTTTGGAGTTATCTCACCTTCTAGATGTTTTTTGCCACCTATTGTGCTGCTTGTCTGTTTCTGATTTAGGACTGATTGGATGTTAGAAATGAAAAAGAAGTGTCAAGTTACCAGAAGGAGATAGACACCTGAAAACCTTAGTAGTTTTTCTACATCTTATGGGAAATCTCTCTTACTTTTCTTTTAAGGTGCACATGAGTAAAATGTAGCTTATTCATGTCAGTTTTCTGGGGCTTGGGGGTTTTGCTTTCTTTTTTTAAAAAAATAATTTGCAAATAATTGTGTCATTTGTACAATGTTCATACATGATGTTGGAACTGTGGTCTAACTCATTATGTAGCACTGATTGCTGCATTATCTTGGCTCTAGCATTTTTAACAAGCTTTAACTTTTCAGGTTTCCATTCCTTGAGGCCCATGCTTTAATTAAGGCAAGTCAGCCATGTAGAAGGGATCTGAATGGCTTTTTGCTAGCATTGAAGGGCAGAAGGAGAGCAATTTGCAGAATTCTGGCATTTGTCTGTTATCCATAAGGGTTCCAAGAAGACTTAGTTTTCTGGGTGTGGAGGGAGAAATAAAGATCACCAGCAAATGCTTTCCTATGTTTATTTTTTTTTTTTTAAATAGTGGGGACCCTAAAAAGACTTTTTTACAGGAATTGTGAGATTGAATGAGGAACTCAAGTGCTTGTTCAAATGCTTGATTGAAAGCTTTTTTGGTTTACATAGAGAGATTAAATGAAAGTAGCAGCATTTGGCTACACTCTTTGGCATGCTTTTGGCACTCTCTCTGCCAGCACTTCAGGATGTCTGGGTAAGGAATCACTTATGGTTTGCCCTCCTGCTTCAGTGTCTGCTGTGCCATGTCAACAGCTTCTCCACCAAAGCAGGCCATAGTCTAGATACCGCTTTCTCCAGTTACCTTCAGACTTTTCAAATGTGTGCAATGGCTTTGTGCTTAATGGGCTTCGGAGTGGGGTCCAGGTACGATATTTTTGTATCACTTTTTGAAATCTGCTGAGTACTTTGTTCGAATAGCTCAGGATCTGGCAAATATCTTGCAAACATGTTTGTCTAAATGGTTTAATATCCATAAACTGTGAATGGGAAATATAGACAGAGTTTAAATGCAGCTGTTGTAGGGTGATGGGGTGGTGGAGAGGAATTAAGCCATGGAGCTGGACCTTGTCTTAGAGCACCCCAGGCCTTGCAGTGAACTGAACACCACACCATGCCCTGGGGACAGCTGTTGCATCTTAGCAACCTTCTGCTCTCCTGCCTTCTCTTCCTCACCCTGACAAGTCCCCTCCTCTGAAAAAACATGAGGTTGTGGTTGCCCTTTCCTCTGAAACAGACCATCAAGGGCAGCACTATCAAGAGCTGAGCCCTGATCTCTGTGGAGCACAGGTTTTGTATGTAAGAGGGCAAGGGAAAACCTTCTGGTGTTATTGGCAAGGCTGTGCTTTGAGGTCTGGAGGCCATATGTGGAAGAAGCCTAATTATTGACCATAAATGCTGACCGTAAGACTGGTGCCAGTTCCTTTCCATATGTTTAAGAATAGGTAAAGGTCTAATCAGAGCATTTCTTTGCTCTAATTTATTTTCTCTAAATGGGAGGGCTACAAGTTTTAACCCTGTCCTATTTAAAGACTAATGTTGATGCCCTGATTTTTACTTTCTTTAATATTTGTTAATTTGGTTGGTTTTGGAAGGACTACAGAAATCTCTCTGGTTGTATTTGCCAGGTCTGCATGATCATACATAAGGCCCAATAGTTGTTATTCATTAGATGAAGTGCTGCCTATTCCAGCAGCTGTGAAGTATGTAGGGTAAAAAGGAAGGAGGAGGAAATCTAAGCCACACCTAACTTATAATAATTAGAGCCCTGACTACACAAATGAACCTAGAGACAACTTGCTGAATTTACACCAATTTAAAGTCAGAGTGGCTCCAGGCTGGATGCTGCTTGCAAAGGTGTTTCCAGGAATGAGGATATACACTGTGACTTGTGGCAGTAGTGAATTCATTTCCTCTTTTGTTGTTTTTGTTTTGTTTGTTTTCAAGAATAGTTGAATTTTAAGAATTGACCCGTTAGGCTATTTGCTTTCCTGTCTCTGTAAACAGTGACCACAACAAATGTGCCAATAGCCTGTGCAACTGAACTGGAAAATGGAAAGTAAGGAGCCGTAACAGTATCTTCAAATTCAATGTCCTGACCAGAAGTGCAGGACATGAAGGGCATGTGACAGGGTGGGAAAAATAGTGAGAATGCAAGTAAGAGAGTTTTGAAGTTGTGAAAAGGGACATCAGCGTAACTGAAGATGAGTATCAAGGTTCAGAGCAGCTTTGGCTGCTGAGTGTTTGCCCATGTCTGTCAGATATGTATTACACATGATTACAATGTAATAACTAGACCAAATGCTTGAAGAACCAAAACCAATCCTGTATGGCTCAAAGTAAGTGATAATACCTTGATTGATTTCATGCGAAGCAGTAGTAAGTCCCAGACACTTGGCTCTTTTATTGACTTGAGCATTAATTAATTTATGAGTGGGTTTCACATTTCCACATGGTGTTGCAAAATTAAGTAGAATTAATTATTTGGTAATCGGTGAATCCCATTAGGTGAAACAATATGGACTTGTTCAGTAGCTTAAACATTATTCAGCATTAGCGTAGCAGTTGTATACCCATTACAATGATGATGCTTTTATTAAATATACCTTCAATTAGTTCTGGTTCATTTTGATCTCTACCTCCTGAAAAAACATTCAATCAAGTGCTGTGACAAGAACAGAATGATGAATATGCCAGGGCCAGTGCTGTTTAGTCCTTCAAGGGTACTGCACAGGCTACATTAAGGTGAACTTTAGAAATGTTTGCCTTAGGTTCTTTGCTTCCTTGAAACAGGATCTAAAGAGCATTAGCATGTTATCCTTCCTTTATGCTTTGAAATAAACAATATTCATGATTCAAGAATTTACAATATCATGTTTGAACCCACAGCAGATAATTAGGGGCAGACAGGGCATTCAGAGTCTTTCCTACATGCCTCCTCATTGCCTGGGATACTCAAAGGAGCTTGCCCTTGTTCTAGGAGAAGTCCTGACTCATTGCAGTTGGTTTCCACCTCTCCAGGTTTTGCTTCTTTCAGCAGCCCTATGGGTGCAGGTGGGATGATGCAGGGGCAGGGAGCTCCCAGCCATGGGGCAGCCACGGGAGGTCTAGCAGTCCAGGGGCATAGTGCTGGGGAAGTGGCTTTCCTGGGAGGTGGCAGCCGCACCTGGGGGGGAAACCAAAGCCCATCCTGACAGCCAGGGCTGCCCCCAGGGAGGGAGCAGAGGGACACGCCCCTCTTTCTGACCCCATCAGAGACCTCTCTGTAGAGGCATGTACCACCTAATTGTCTCGTAAAATCTGCAGAGTGGCTCCTGTGGTAGGATGTGTGGGTCACTGGGGGGTTTTGGGTCCCCCCCAGAGCAGCGTTGCACTGCTAGTTGCCTTTTAATAAGTTCATAATGCTGATTCCGCTTTGCTGCTCCTCTTGCCCATATTTAAATCAAAACTATCATTATTAATCAGAGAAATAGAATAGCTAACAAAGGGGACAATTCTTACTCCCTGGAGGATGTGATTTTCAGGGAGCCAGTAATGGATACAGAGCCTTTCCCCTTTCAAATACCAGCAAGGCCAGCCATGACTGAAAATCATTACCATATGCTATTTTGTCTGTCGTCTTTGTGAAATGAGTAAGTAGACTGGACAAGTTCCATATTACATAAAATAATATTACAAGCGGCATCTTCGGAGCCTCTGCGCACTAGCTGAGGATAGCAGAGAGGAGCATGGGGGAAGTGAGAACTCCTGAGAAAAATTCAGTCCTACACTACACGCTTTTTTGTGCGGTGATGTTTTTTGAATGCCCAGTCTAGAAAGCTGCACTTCATATTCACAGTCTGTGAATCCGAACTCTTTAATATAATAAAATTCTGGGCTCTCAGAACTGATGCAAATGATGTGTTCCTGATTAATAGCACTCTGAAAACTTGGATCTGAATTTCTTGTACCCACTTGACTTGCACAGTGACAGTGTGAGCTGCTTCTCAGTGACCTGCCACAGCACCTTTCAAAAGTGCTGCCCACTAATCCAATGACTATTAACCCATCTGAGCATAATATTAATGGATTTATTCTCTGTTCATTTCAGTTCTGCTGCTGAAATACATAGATGAAGAGTTTCTTCATACACTTCATATGCACTTGTCCTAGGAGATTGCGCGAGGACTGTGTGCTTCAAATTCATTTGCTGTTTTGGTTTCTCTGGCAACTAGAAGGTGCCTTTGATCCCTCTACCATCTCTTTGTTTTTGCATTTTGGTGATTTTATCATGAATTCATGTTTAATTCACGCTGAAGTGATGCAGTAAGTGACAACACTCAAAGAAAAAAACTTTTTGCAAAATCAAACCGTATTCATTTGAACTCTGTATGAACTATTCCATTCCTTTGAAGTAGAATATATTAATGAGGACAGATACTAAGAAAAAAAATACCTAAGTCACATTTATTATCTCATCTGAGGTTACAGTGGAGGTAGATCTATCAGATAAAAAACGAGGGTACTTTGAGTAAACTTTTAGTTGAAACACACTGACAAGTGATGAATTATTTTGTGTTAGCTTTTTGATTGTTTGTCATTTTAATATCCGTTTCTGCTCCTGTGTTACGTACTCACTGATATACATGAATTTTATGGACAAAACCACATGCATAATTAACATGACATGCACAAATGCAAAATACGTTTGATAGGGTGGTGTTTTTCCTCTGGAAAAACAAGGGCAAAGAAGCTTCATGTAGCATGTTCTTTTTACGGGCAGGTTTCATCTTTTTAATAAAATGCTTGTGAAAATTTTGGGGCATTGGGGTATTTTGTTTTGCTTTTCAGTGAATCAGATTGTGATTGAAACAAAGGAAGTGCATGCATTTCTGTCAAAGGAAACCATGATGACGTAATGTTGAAGGTGCTATTAGCTCTGAGACATGAGGTGCAAGTAGCCTCCTGCAAGATGGGCTCTGCACAGCCCCAGACTGCAGACTGGGTATCTGTCATCATATGGCACTGCCCATGGCCCAGAGCCCCGTGTGGGATTGCCTTGCATGGGGTTAAAGGCTTACAGCCACTGCACAGTGCAGTTAAACATTTCTACAACTGGACGGCCTTCTGCAGCATTAATATTTGAACTTTTTTTTATAGTGACAAGGCAACTTGAACATTTGAGTTTTGACATAGTAGGAGAGGGCTGTAGGCCAAGCATGTAATATTAAAAATATAAATACATCTTAAATGGCTTTGTTATTTTTTAATGGTTTTGACGTTCACTTCGAAGCATGATATCTAGAATCCTCTTAGTCATAAAGTAGCAGTTTGCCTTATGGGTGGGCGTGTTCTGCCTGGGTACTGGCGCACTCCCCCTGCTCACCAGGCCAGAGCAGAGGAGATGCAACAGGACAAGTGACAAACAGGATGATTCAAAAAGCAGACCTTCAAAGAGCAATTATAGCTTGAGAGGAGAAAATAATTGCGAGTACATAAAGCTAAATTGGATTATATTTAAATATATGTACATTTGATTGCACCTGAAATTTAATCTCTAGGACAGCATTTTAATTCACAGTTGCAACAATTTATGCTTTTGAGCATGAATGAGCTTATTTGAGGATTTCGGGTCATTGCTTTTTTTCCCAGGGTTTCGGTAGTTGTTGAAATTGTAGTTTGCTGTAGCCTGGACTGTTTCTTTAGCACTGTGAGCTTGCATCTAAATAGAGACCTCGGCTGTAGTTTGCAAAATTATTGGTAACTTTGTAATTGTTGCTCATAACAGTGGTAGCCATTTGAATTTATATGAAATTTGGTTCTGAAATCAGGTGCTGTAATGAAACAAGAGAAGACTTAAGAAAAAATGAAAGCCGTGTGAGGCTCAAAGTGAACTCAAGCGCATTTGGGCTTTCATAAAGAGCACCTTGATTGACATAGGGAGTGATGACAGAGGGGGAAGTGTTTTGGTTGTGAATATAAGACATCAAATTAAACGTAGGCTAATCCGTTTTCAAATTCTACTGGATATAATAAAAATTATAATACAATATTTGTAAATTTTTCTAAAGTTACTTTCTGATCAAATTTACCTCCTGCCAAGGCATATAATTTGGATTGCTACCTCCTACCCCTTGGTTATGGATTAGATATTATGTGAAAGCATGTCTTCTGTTACTCAGAATCAGCTCTGATGGATAAGTGCGGTGCCTGTGCAAAAGAAATGAGAAGAAAGTGGAAGAGGGAGAAAATAAAAACAGGTGGCAAGGGGCCCAGAAACAATAAAAGTCCAGATAAGAACACCTTTATCACTTCTGCAACAGCAGCTTAAAGGCCCAAGGAGAGAAATAGATTTTGTAAATCAGGCTAAATATTTTTTACAGGGTGCGGTGTGCGGCTTAAGAACCCAGTTGGGAAAAACAGCTTTTGCAAATCAGTGAAGAAAAAATATTTTACTGGCTACTGTTTAGGAGCAGCGAGAGATAGGCTAGGGGAAGACCTTTTACAGGGCAAAGTTAAGTATATATGTATGTGTGGGGGGATTGTTTTGGTTTGAGTTTTTGGGGTGGGTTTTTCTGGGTGTCCACGTAAAGGAAGCCACCAGCATTGCGTAGTCATGTTTACTGGTTCCTAGAAAACCTGTAAGCCTTCCTTATGTTTTTAAACATTATTGATGTATATTTTTATATTAACTAGCCATTTGTGCATATAAAAGCATCTTTTTTGTAGAGCAATCCTGTTATTGATTCTACCATGTGGTGACTTTGGAGAAGCCTTTTGAAATAACAGAAAATGAGTAAATACATTGGATGGCAACACGTTTTGAAACAAGAAACAGAAGGATTGAACCAGGAATCATTACTGATGAGCATTCCAAAGATGAATATGTAGTTTATCAAGGTAATTATGTTAAAAGAAGATCATAATTGTGTGGAGGCTTCAAACAGCAGAGATTGGAGCCGTGCAATAAGAGCCAGCAGTTTTGCTGCCGAGTTACGTGACCCTTGCGAGAGGCACAATCCCTGCCATCACCAGTCCGGGGAAGGTCCTGCCCTGAGAGAACAGAAGGATGACAGGGGTAGTGGAAGTAGTGCATCTTTAGCAGATAAGAGGGTTTTATTTTATTACTAGTAAAGGCAATTGGTTACTACGTCTTCAGGAGTACTAAAATTGGAAGTAGACGTTTACAAATCTGTAGCATTTTTTGTTTTGTTTTTGTTTTTCCTGTCTGATCCATCTTTCTCCAAGATGGACAGGAACTGCGTACAGATTGGGAACAGAATAGACTGGCAAAGAACATACTGAATCTGCCCACTCATTTTTTACGTCAATAAGAAGCTGAATAGAAAGGATCAGAAACGTTTTTCTGAAACATTTTTCATCTTTTCAAAAAAATTTGACTAAATACTCTTTCTAGGTTTTTTGGCAAAACTTCATGTTGCAATTTTCCAACTTCTCTAAATTAGTCTGCCTTGGAACAGACTCTTTTGTGCTTGCTTGAAAACTGGGGCAATTTTTGAAAGAGAGGAATTGTCTTACTTCTGCTCCCTGCAACATAGGTGCTGCAGGAACGGTCACCATAACAAATAAAATGACGTATTACCACTGTCAAAGGAAAATGTTGTATTGGCCAAATGTTTCCTCCTTCTTTGGGACATATTATTGTTATTGATGGGAGATCCAGGTGTCTGTTGCCAGGGATTGTGCTAGGAAGCCATGTATATTCCTCCTCCTTGCAAAAGGATGTCTGTTGTCCTGAGTTCTCTACATTTTTCTTTTGATCAGACTGCTTGTACGTGTCACCCTAGTGCCTCCAGGCTGATTGGTATGGCTCCTTTTAAAGAAGAGTTTACCCTCAGCAGTGGTTTTTTTGATAACCAGTGACTGCAGCTGTTAGCTTCCTAATGAGGCACCCCTACTCAAGTATAAGGGCAGCAATAGTTAAAATTGTGTGCACTCAGATGGACTATAATTTCTTAAATTTTGGGATGGACTCAGTGAAATACTGCACTTTTCCCCTCACAGAAAAAATGTACATGTCTGATATCTCCTTTCTCAGCAAAACAGCCCATTTATGGTGGGTTTCAAAGCCACCCTTTAGTCAAAAATTTAGATAGCCATATTGTGATAAGGAAGCTGTTATCAAACTTGTTTAGGAGACAATGTACATATTCCATGCACCTGCAACAGCTTTGCCTATGTGTTAAATTGAGCTGCAACTGTGTCAAGTGAATAACAAAAATGTTAGAACTGTTCGAATTGTCCTTTCCTTGGACATTCGGTGGTCCTGTCCTGTGGGTGTCCCCCCTGTCCCTGAGGACTGCTGCTCTGGAGCGTCAGGAATATGTGTAAAATCACTGTGGTCAACCAGCAAAGCAAAAAGCTGTTCGCGTGACTCTTGTCCAAAGTATACTGGGATTCAGTGAGAAATAGGGATACACACTTAATTTTTCAGGCAAGGGAATGCAGCTGATCATATAGTGATGCAGATAGTCCGGGATGGTAGGTTAATAGAAAGAGAACATGCCTATTAAAATCAAAACATTTTTGTAATGTTGGAAGTAGATTCTGAGCCTATGTTCATTATGCATTTTTAAAACACATTTGTAAGCCAAATCCAAGTTTATATTACATAGGAATCTGTGCTGCTTTAGTACTTCCCAGATGGAGTTTCCAGACCTTGATTTCATGTTGTCCAGAGGTATCCTTAAAAAAAGTAACCACTGGCTGGGTTGCAAGGTTTAACTCAGGGAGTAACTGCCAGTTAGCACCTGATTTCTGACCATCATTTCAAAAGGAAAGTATCTAATGCTTAGAAGCACCAAGGCAAGACAGTCTTAAGATAACTGGTAAGTAGCAGTTCAGGAACACAGAAAAACCGTAGTTGCTGCCTTGTTTAGTTTGCAATGTGGTGTTTGTCAAGTATCTTGTTCAGTAAACTACTGTTGGAAGAATCAGCCTGCTTTTTTTAATGTAAAATCTACATTGCTGACAATCTCATCCTAGCCAGAATCCTGAAATAAACCCCTTGCTGAAAAGGTGACTTGCCATCCTGTTGAATTTCCAAGATAAACTTTCCCTTTGCTTCTGCCTCCATCTCTGTTATTTCCTTGTAGGGCCTGGCATTTCCAGTAAAGCTAATCTTGAAGTTACAGTTAAGATTTACTTAATGAGTGACTCAGTGGTAAATATTAGTGATATGTATATTGTGGAACAATAATAATAATGAGGGATTGGTGTAATGAGCGTAGTGATGATGAGGCTGTGATTTTTCTGCAGCTGAAGAATGCAAAATGTTAAATCATACGTAATCATGAAGCAAGGTGAAAACTTCAGTTATTTCTGACCATTATGTGAGAGTGGGCTACCACTTCATTCCTCTTCTCCATCACTGGTGGGACTCCTCTGAGGTCCCTGGGCTGGGGCAGGGCAGAGCAGGAGCAGTTCAGAGGATGTGCCCTGAGATTTGGGACAAAGAGTTGTTTGAGAAGCAGAGCTGAGTGGGGAGCCTGGCTGGCCCGGAGTGGGGCATTTGAGAAGGGAAGTTGCGAGACCATGGATGCTGTGTTTGACTGGTCTGGAGAGGGATCACAAGAAAAAATGCATGCAAAACAGGGGAATGGCAAGAGACTCGTGGAGCCATTCAACCACCACTGTGAAAAACAGGAATTATTTTCATGTGAAAAAACAGCATTATGGGTTTTATCTTCTGCTTAATGTAGGATACAGAAAGTTGTGTGTCAGTGTGTGCTCCTGTTTTCTTCCTTTTTGTTTTGTTTAACTATTATGCTTAAATAGTTCTACTGCACTGCCCCAGGAGCCCTGTTTCCAACTATCGTATTAGCATAGAAGTTAGCTAATCAAAGGACACCACCATCCCAGTGTTTTCCAAGCTGTGGGAAACTGTTACTTCATTTGAACTGTCTTGCTGAGCATTTAAGCAGTGCTTCATCCTCTAGGACAGGTTTTGTTTTCTGTTGGTTTTGATGTTGAGGTGCAAAAGATATAAAGGAAAAACAAACAAACAAACCCTACTGCTACTAATCCCAAGTTTAGTGGTTTACTGCACCCTGATAGCACCAGTAGAAAAAAAACCAAACAAGTCCTCTGGAGGTCCTTCCTCTGCTGGGCCACCAAAGACAGTAGCAGTGTGACACAGAGCTAATATTTCCTCTTTACTTACAGAGCAGAGGGAGAGGTATATGGGGGAAAAGTTATTTTTTAGAAGAGACAGTAATTGGTTTGCCTCTCCTTTTATCCATTATTGATCAGGGAGGCTCCACTTCTACAGTTTTATAATAGTAAAATGAGTATTATGGGAATGTTTCATAATTATTTATTGGGATGACTTTTTAGTACTATTGAAAAAATGTTATGAAATGGCAGAGAATATCCATTACTATAACTTCTAAAACTGTGTAAACAAACATAAGCTTTTACTCATAACAAAACTATTATTGAAATAAAGGGATTCTTGCTTGAACATAAATGTAATAAGGCCTGTAGAAGTGCAGTGCAGTAACAGGTGCTGGGTAGTGTATGATGCAGTGTAGCAGGTTGTACAGTTGGAAGAGGAATCCTGTCTATCCCAGGAAAGTGCTGTATGAATTGAGAGCCCTCCTGCAAGGACTGACCAACCCAGGAGAAGAGCCAGGCTTGAGTGACTCTTCCACTTACAGCATGAGGAGAGGCAGAGCTTGGCTTAAAACCATGTGAATCTCAGATTAATTTCTATGTTTCTTAGGCATCTTTTACATAAATGTATATTTTAAATAGTGCTTTAGTTTCATTTTTCTATTGAAACTTAAAATTGTGTACAAGGTTATACTGAACCAATTATTTATATAAACCTTACATTATTAAAATTGGTAGTCGATTAAAAAAAGTGTAAGAAATAAACTCTTAGCAGGCGTGGGTTGACTTATCACTTTCTGCAGTACAAGTGCCTTTTTCAGAATTGGATGGAAACAGGAAGGTACATTTCATTTATTTTCTTGCAGTGCTTGTGGCTAGTTGCCAGTTTGTCAATGAGGTGCTCCAAAAAGGACATTGAATCATGACAAGAGCTGTCAGTACAGCTGTGTTTTTCCATCAAAATTGCATGAAACAATAAGCTTCATGTGGTTTTGAGGCAAAACTGTATTCAAGATCTCATGTGCTTGAATTGGTGCCCAGGTTTGTTCACAAAGTTCTGGAAACTTTTTGACTAATGCCAAGGTTAATAGTTTGCTGGAATCATGGAGCCTGGTTGCCTTTGTATGGTTCAGATACTGGTAACTGAGGTTTGACCCAAACTACTCTCACATGGTCTGCTGTGTTTGGAGTCCTTATGTCATGTTGGGCCATAGCATTGGGAGTTAAGAGGAAGGCTGTGGGCTACTTCGTTTACAGCTATTTAAGCCTTTTTTTCCCCTTCTCTTCAACACAGAAATGGAACTTCAGGCTTGTCTTCTCTGCAGAGCTAGATAAATATCACTCTTTTCAGCGTGTGGTAGCTCTCACTGAAGGTAGATTTACATGAGTGGAGGCAACTTGATTTATCTTCATAAATGACAACTTTTTAGAGAAGTTCTCTTCTGTTGTGTAGTGCTCATACCTAATATATTTGGAGATAGCGATGCTTTCACCCATGGACCGAAAATGATACCAGACTGAAAGTCACGTAATTCAATAAGCTATAGTCTGTGGTAAGGCAAGATCTTTCACATTTCTCTGCAAATGTCTGCTCATCATTGGCACTGCTATAATATTAATAGAAGTAGCAGTTACAGCTGAGGAATTCTGTAGAAAAACTAGACAATTATTTCATTTCTCTTTTTGTCAGGGTCCATCAGGGTTCAAAGAGATGTGAGGAACCTTTATCCTTCACGTGTTAAAATTTTCTCCGTTTCTTCAGCACGTTGTCAGCAAAGCAGGGGATGTGAAAGTTGCAATGTGTTCAGGTGTGGCTATGTTCTGAGGATAGGACAGCTTCAAAGAGAATATTAAACATCTTGTCTTCTGGTACTGTCAGTCATGCAGCCCACCGTTTTGTAAGCTGGTCACATATCACTGGTGATGGGTATTAATCCACTTTCTGCCTCTAGCATCACCTGTTTTATTTTTCTATCCCAGTTTCATACCTTTTTTGGCAAAACCACAAGGGAAATATATTTCAGTGACAGTATATGGTAATTTTGCTCTATGCACTCTAGCTCATTACACAATCCTTGTCTTTCTAAAATAGAGAAAGGATTTACGTCTCCTACTATCATTTCTGCCACACACTGATTCAGTGAAAGAGCTTTGGGGTGGTTGGGAGTAAATTTAATTTTCCCTGCTGTTTCATGAAGTGTGAATCACTTTCTAGCAGATGATGTCACTGCCAATTTACAAGTTTTTCTTCCTGTACTCCTGTGTAGGAGGACTCATAAGGACTCTTTTTGTCATGGTAATGCAGTTAAGTGTGGAGGGCTATGGGATGCAGGAGACAGCTCCAAGCGTTTTTATTTTTGCCAGCACAGATAAGAAACTAAGTTTGAAAGGTGGGGCATGAAATAGCCCATTCAGTGTCTGGCTAATGGAGAGTGGAGGATTTTGTCCAGGTTTGGTTCTTGGGTACTGTGAAGACTTGTTTTCTGTGGAGTGTATGATTGTAGCTTGAACAGTGAAGAATTTTGTTGTTTTGCTTTTCATTTTTTAAACAGAAGTTGAATTATACACCGTGAAACTCTTCTCCAAAGAAGAGAACTTTCTTTTCTGTTTAAAAAAAGGAGTGCTTTTTACTGTTAAGAACATTTTATCCACATAAATTTTGAACTGTGAGTTCCTGTGAACTGTTCTTGACTCCTTGCTCTTGATGTTTTACTGGCATGTGATTGTTTCTGTTTTCACTAGCTTCCCCAGGTTTTCAGTAGGAGGAAAATAGTTGGTGAATAATGCTTATTCCTCCCATACAACTGATCTTGTGGAAGAAACAGTTTCTTTTCAAATCAGTTTTGAATGACAAAGGTAATTTATGTAGATATATATAAATGTGAAACCAAAGTATGCAATCCTAAAAATTTTAATGCATAGCACCTGTATGGTTTCTTAGATGCTCGAAGTGCCTTATTAATCCCAACAAACAGAACCACAGAGCACTCAGAGCTCTGTCTCAGTTTTATAGATGAGGACACTAAAACACAATTTCCTGGAGAGTCCTTCCTAACCAAGGACCCCTCACTGCAGGGGTCTTCAAATAACAAACTGTGAACAGGAGGGACAAGCCATCAAAACTAGCTAGCAGGATGGAGAATCAGCATGTATGGGAAAGTTGGCAAGCCAGGAGCATGTCAGGTGAAAGGTAAGAACACTGTGTAATTAGTGCTGAGAGAGTAGAGGTCATTCACAGGTTATCAGTGTTTATTAGCCTTCAGTGGCATATATTAGTACTTTCTGTAATTCAGATGTTACATAATTCTTTACATATATTCCATATATGCATCCTTCCTCAGATGATTGTGGGGCCTTCCTGTTAAGTTTGACATCTAGTTCCAGTCTGTTTCTTCTATATCCCTCATTTGGAGATTCAGTGTGGAAGCAGGTAAAAGTTATAGATTGAGAGGGATGGGTGGAAATTATTCCTTAAAAACCTGAAATAGAAGCAGGTCCCAAAGCATATCTTTTCTTTTCCAAAGGCCTCAGTCTTGAGACCTATATTTATGTACCATCCAGGTTTGGATGGTTAGCTCTTAAAGACAAATGTAAGCTCTTGTTGAGTGCTTGGAAATGTATTTAAAACTGCATGGTCTCCATCCAGCTAGCAGACTATCTCGAAAGATTAAACAGAACTATTGCAAAATGTTCCTGTTAGGCAAAAAAGAAAGATGCAAGTAAAATTCCTATTTGCATTGAATTATATTTGCTTGGCTTTATGAGCATATGCAGTTCAGCTAAGTTTATTCTTGGCTAGCTTCTTTTCATGTTTGAGGGTATGTGTGCCTTGTAAATGCATTTGCTTATTCCCCTGATGATGCCAGACATTAAAAGGGTCAACCTAACTTTCTGTCAGTGAATGCATCTTCTAACACTTGGTACTTCTGTAAGTGCCTTTTAGGCAAGGATCTAGCACGTTACAAAAACTGCGCTCCAAGTGTTACATATCTGAGAGCTAAAGAAATAACATTTTATAGGTAGAGTACTAATAAATGGAGAGAGGCAAGTGTGGATTCAGTAAGCTAGTTAAGAAAAACCTTCATTTTTATTTGGGTGCAGTCCTCTTAGAATCAGTAAAATACATCTGTCCCACTAACTCCAAGACCTCCTCCTCACCCATGTCCAGTGTGGTCATTCTTGACAGAAGCAGTCGAGGAGCCCTTCCTTTTTGTATTCTTCCTCTCAAGTAATTACGATCATCACTAAGGAAGAGGTCTCTCTAACGAACAATAACTTTAATACTGTTGTCAGCAAAACGAACATACTCTGCAAAGTGTGTGTGGGATTGCTGCATAATTGCCGTGACACACCATACCCAGGTACATTGTGTAAGCCAACATGCTGATTGTGCCTGGGCCCGCGCGTCTGCATTTCTGAAGGTGGTTGGTTCACACAGTGCTATTTCCACGCACCTTGGATTCAAAGGCACTTCCTAATTACAGATGTTCATCTCTTACTTTTTTGTGTGCATATTTGACTCACAAGCAGTGGGAGAGAGTCCATGGACTTTTAACATCCACTATACACTGCTGATACACTTTCAGTCACAGAAGAGTTGAGCTGTTGGCTTTCTACAGCCATGTGTTTACTGTTGCTGGTTTGTAAGCTGTATTTGGAAAAAAACCCCAAAACCTCACTTCTCTGTATCCAACATTTTTCTACAGTTTAGGTTGCAGCAAGCATCTGGATTTATTCTAGGTATGTTTAGTAGATGAATATTTCAGAAAATCTAGCCCAGTATCTCCTATAAATTATATGCTTAGTTGCATGACCAGGTCACCCACCATAAGACTGCATTGTATGACATGATGAGTTGCTCATTTGTTTTTGAGTTCTCCTTTCCTTTTGTCATATTATTGGATTTGTAAAACATAAATTAGTATCTTCGCACTGTCAAAATCTGGTGCAATTACAGAAACTTGAGAAGTTCCTTCACTCATAAGCAGTGAATGAAGTTACTTACAACGTTTGGCTACATGATAGCTTTTTTCCTACATTACCCCTGCCCCCCCCCCCCCCCCCCCGAATAAACACTTTTGAAGTTTTTTTATAGACATGGTAATTTATAGAAACTCTCTTTTATATCTTACAGCAGCACTACATGCTACCTTTAAAAGAATTCCTGACCTAAAGGGAATACTTAGAACAACCTTTTAATTACAGGACAAGAAAATAATGTTACTACTCTTTCTACATGTTTCATTATATCTTCAGAACAAGCTAAGCCATCAGCAGCTTCCCTGTGGGCATCTAGATATACAAAGTTGAAACAAGGAGGCTCAAATTAGAGCAAGTGAAGAGATGCAGTTTAGAAGATTTGTTTTTCCCAGAAGTTAATTTTGTTTCCATACAATTTTATCCCAGTTTTGCAATTTTCTATGAGGAGAAACTGCCCTGGCTACTGTAATGTGGCCCTCTTGTGTGTATGCATTATGATTCAGCCTTTAATCACACCTCCTGTGGACCTCTTTCTGTTCTGGTAGAAATTGTAAGCACTGCTTGATTATTTATTAATGAGCACATGTACTATGATGGAAAAACTATCAATAATCCCATGGGTTTCTCTATGATGCGCCTCAGTACAGTGCCTGAATGCCTTATAGATGCTACTTTTATCTTCAAATTACCCTGGGGGGGTAAAGTCATGGCAAAGTTCCTGTTTTTACAGATAGGGAATTCAGATGAGAGGTTAAGGTCAGAAGCACCCACCAGTTGTTCGCAGCTCATCCAGCCAATGTGCAACATCATCTATTTATAAAAGTGAAAGAATTCTTTTGTTGTCTTCTGCTGGGTCTGTGGGTGCTCAGCATTTCTGCCAATTAGATCCAATGATTTTCAGGTGACTACTTAGAAAATGGACACACGCAGTTAAGTACAGTTTCCTCAAGTTCTTTACATACCTAATCTCCACTGCAGGCAAAGGTATTTAGGTACTTTGTAGATCTCGGTGACTTCTCGCCAAACATCAATTTTAAGTGATTTGCTTGATCTCAGTAGAAATGCTATGCAGAAGCATGTATGGAATCTGATTCCTTAGGGAAGTATTTATATCTCATACAAATGATTAGTCTCCTTTTAACTCTTGCAGTCTTACGCTTCATTCATCCCTATGTGGTGAAGCTGTGATGAGAAGATGCATTTTCAACCACTTTGTTTTTTTGACCCATGCTTTGGGCAGCACTCACTGTCTCCAGTGCTTTTTGCATCTGTGCTCTGTTGTCATGCTCTGGAAGTGCTGGGCCTCTGCATGCTGCCCATCGTAGGTTTTCCAACAAGAGCCATCTTTGTGTGTCTGGAGGATGCAGAACTGAGCCTGGTCTTGACCAGGTGTAAGAAATAATCTGAATAAAGTATACTGGGCATTCCACAACCTGGGCTTTTATAGTTTTACCTAAGTATTTGCAGACTGCTGTATTATACTTTACAGGGACTCTCAATAAAACCAAGAATAATTGCCACATAACTTGAAGCAGGGGAGAGCATGATGGTATCCTGGCCCAGTGGATCCTCTAAAGGTGCCTTTATGAATGCTCCCAGTACAGTTGTGACCAACATATCTGAGGTATCATCCAGGGTTTTCATGATCTTTCATGAAACAGTCTCATGAGCTTTTGCCTCCCACGTATTACTTTCAGAAAGCTAAAATGGCACAGTAGCCATACATTGCTCACATCTTTTGCATGGACTAGACAAGCTGTTACAAGGCAGTGCTGAGCAAGAGTTGCCTCTCTCTAGCAGGACAGAATTTCTCCCTGCTGTGAATGCTGGGCTTGCAGACACCAACCAAGCTCAAAGCTATTTCTAGCAGCAAAAAAGGTACCAATAGAGTTAATGGTACAATGGACTGAGGCAGAATAAAGCAATGATGGAAAAGGCAGGCAGAAAATAATTTGTGGTAGGATAGCTACAGGAGATGAAGCAATAAAATGTGAAGAAACAGCAGGGAAGCACCTGTTAGTGCTTGAGATTGCCTCTGTGAGGGAAAGCTAAGTAGATACTGATGTTGGAGAGACAAGGTAAAAAGTATAGTCTAAGAAATAGAAAAGGAAGCTGGGTGGACATGAGGTTTGTTGGGAATTTTTTGAGGAGGAAGGCAAAGACAAAAAAAAGCAGCAGGTAGGTGGCTATAGCATATAGAAGAGTGATAGTTCTGAGAGCTTCATAGCATGTGTAAGCAATAGAGAGTCTGCACGGATGTGCTGGACACACTGGAGAAAACTTGATAATATTTTGTATTTAATAGTAGACTTCATCCCCGAAGTCTCAGTTTTTTCAAAGCAACCAACAGAATAAAGATTTTTTTTTTCCACTTCAAAATGATATTTTAAAATAAACTATGTCATTCTAGTGAAGTCAACCAGACCAGTCAGGCAAAAAGAAGACAGTGATGAAATTTTTTTATTGTATCCCACACATCAGGCTTTCAAGCTACAAATAAAGGGTGCAAATAAAGCACCAACTTTGTCTGCCTCCTGGGTGTGATATCTGCTATCCTGCACCTTTCTCTGACTCTCATTTAGCCCAGTCTTATTCCCATCTGAAATGAGAAGCTCTGTCTCCACTAAAGTGGAGGAAGAGGGCTCATTCAGGGTCTTCAGATTCCTGACCCCACCTGCCAGTGAGCTCTGTGGTATTTATGCTCCTGTTTCTCCTCAGAAGCTCACTTTGGAGGGACAATAGGGGTTTACAGTTGGTCTAAGCTTCTAATCCCTTTGACAGAAATACTAAGTTTACTGAAGGTGGAGCCAAAATTGCCTCACATTTCAGGCATGAATCAATTGCACTAGGTACTAAGCTGAAGACCTACAAAGAGTGGCCCGTGGCCCAATTTTAGCATTGCTGATATAATAGGGCAGAAAGATGCCAAGGTGACAGTGACAAATGGAGTGACTCAGCTCAGAGGAGGAAGAAGAAACTTTGATCACCCTCTCTGGATTGAGACCATGAAGAGAAACCTCTGACTTCGAATGGCACAGGAGGTCCAGGAGAAATGCCTTCTCTTGGAGGTTGCTTCAATGGTTTTAATGCTGAGAACGGTGTGATAGCGTGTGCTCTGTCCCCACCACCCCTGCCTCATGGGGCATCTTTTCTGCCTGTGGCCTGATACTCCAGCAGGGATTCATACTTCTTCCAAGGAAGCAGTCAATAGCAGCTGAGTTGTTAAAAGCAGCCATGTGACATTGTGAGTGATAAATGTTGGTGCAAGAACAAATGTCTTGTATATGACTGAATATTTTCATGGTCTCAGTGTTACCTTGACCATGTTACACTTACCCAGGACTTAGAAATGTCGTGTCTCTTCTTAATGAAGACCACAATTCTGAATATTTTATTTTTAAAGGCAGAGCACTGTAATCTCCAGATCATTACTATTATTTCAGTGTGTTGTGTGTCTCAAAGTCCTGTATTGTATACATCTTCATGAGCTGGATGCTTTTCTTTACTGAGTGCTCCATGAACTAGGTATTTTTAGAGGACAACATGCTGTTCTTCCTAGGTTATTTTCAAGCCCCTTTCTTTAACTCAGTCCTGTTAAATTGTGTTGAGCACAATGACTCTTACTGTATATCTGTAAAAAGAGGGGTTTTTTCCTCATAGCAATGTTTGCTTTAAAAGAAAAGGCTGTGGGGATTGGGTGAGGGGAAGGTCTATTATTCAAAGACTGGGAAATCTTTGAGTAAGGTTGAGCACAGTGGTGGTGCCTAAAACATGCGAAGATGCTTTCACCAATAGTTTACCCCCAGTGTCTGTGGAAACAAATCCTATTCAGTATGATATATGAAAGCATAACCCTCTGTAGTATAGGAATCAATGGAACCATTCATATAATAGATGACTGTTCGGGCTTGTGCAGTCTGCTGCTCGAACATAATTGGCATCTAGGTAATAAAATACTGAACACCAAGGGAAATGTTTTAGATGTTTCTGAGTCATCACATGGTTTATTATAGAAGACTGTCATATGACTGTGTAAAGCAGAATAACTAGCACTTGAATTACTGTTACAGTATTTAATACTGTGTTAAAGAAATACAAAGATTTTAGACTTGCCTTGTGTTTAACTAATGTACCACCAAAATCATTTATTTGGGGTCTGGCGGGTATATTAGAGCATCAGGTTGGCAAGCCAGTGTTTTTATGTAAAAACCTTAAGTCATTGCTTGAAGACGTAGATGCGAAATACGGGGTTTAGAGTGCGGTGTTGCTGACAAGCAGAACTGGGTGAACCGTTGCACGGTGCATTGTACATTGTAAGCTCTTCTGAATGGAGCCTGTCTTTTACTATATGCCTACATAGTGTTTAGCACAGCTGGGAGTCCTTAACTCAGCTGGAGGCCTCTCTAGATGTTACTGTAAAGGAAATAATGTATTTGTCAGCTGCATTTCTTAAGCATGTTAATAAATTCCCTGTTCATAAAAAGGACCTTCTTGCTTGGCATTTGAACAGGCTTGCAGCCTCTTGATCTTATCCCGCAAGTCTTGGGCTCTGTCCATTTAGAGAATTACGGTAAAATAATTCTTCCAGAGCTCTTTAACATCATGACAGCATTGTTTCCAGCACCCAGAAAGCAAGTTTAAAGCTAGCTCTGGTTTGATAATGTATTGCAGTCTGCAGTGTAGACATGTTAATGTTAAATGTTGTGCTTCACTAGATGCTTCTCACAAATAGGAATTGCGTACACTGAACTACCAGAACTCTCCTCTTATTTCAGCTCTGCTCACTTCACTGTCTAGTTTAAGTCACCTTCCATTCAACTGATTTTTTGAGTGAGGCAAGAGAAGTCAAATGAGTACAACTCCATCTGCAATAGAAAGTGAATGAGTGCAGTGCTCTCTTAACAAAAAGCATGCAGCTGGCTGTACATATTCTGTTTGTTTTGCTGAGTAACGATGCTCAGCACATCTGTCTCACCCCACATCATTCAGTGTCTTGCAGGAGTGTGCCATTTTTCTTCATTATCAATGCTTTTGATTCTACCATAGCAAATGGGAAAAAGAAAATGGTGCTCTACCTTTTGAATGTTGCATTAATTATGCTAGTATTTCTTACCCTCCACTCCTCAATGGTGGCTTAACCGCACCAAGCAAATTAATCATTAGAGATGCGGTACATGCAGATGATTTGTAATTTGCAGGATATTAATACCATTCTTCGTCTGTGTGAGACGTGGGTGTCCGTCCTTTTCAGGTGCATGAAAATTCTGCGAAACAGCTCAGAGTTCATCTTAACTAGCAGGGATTTTCTTCCTCCTTAACTCATGCATGTGCTAGAACCTTACCTGTGGTGATTCTGGTTAGCCCTGCTGAAGTTTGAGAAGAAACTTTTCTTTGTAGCAGAGGAGCATTCTACCTTTTATTTAGGTTTTTTTTTTTCTTCTCCGTCATCCTCTCTTCTCTCATTCCTGTTTTGATTACAGGATGGGTCAATTTATATCATAGCTTTGAGTATTCAATTTCACTATGAAAATTCTCTCCTTGGGTGATGCTTTTGTAAATCATGCTTTGTTTCATTGTCCTGTAGTGGCGGTTGGCGTTTCTATACTACGGGTTGTTCTGGGTGTGTGTGGGATGTGACAGAGAGAGGGACTGAGAAAGAAAAGAGAGATCACGATTGCCCTCATTCTTAACAGTAACTTTCTAATGTGTGATTTTGGACAGTTGAGCCAGTTTTTCAAAGTGAGTGAACATAAGCAGAGTTCTTGACAATTAGGAAAAATTTTGACTTAGGAGGTTAATATGGTTCTTGCCCTCTGAGATGTGCAAACAAGAAGTGCTATTTCAGTGCTAAAGATGTAGAAATGGAGAAAAATAGCATGATTTAAAAAAGAAAATTATCATCCATCCATGGAAAATACTGATAAAGCTTGCAGAATTGAAGGACAAGCCCCATGGTACCAAGCTGCACAAGGATGTGGTGGGGGTGCAGGAGAGCATAGGGTATAACTGCTGCTCTGTGTATCAGAGCTGAGGTACAGTGAGACTCAGGAACAGTAAAAGGGAAATAAAAACTTGCTATTTAGATATTGGGAAAAGACGATCTGCTTAAACTGCTCCTGGATGATTAAAACCTGCCAGGATAACCCTAGACCTCAAATAGGGTTCAGTGGTTTTACTCAAATCATCCACAGTGGTTTTACTCAAATAGAGTGTGGGAGGTAAATATAGAGAAAGCTCCAGCTGATGAAATGAAGCTGGAACTGGTCCATTGGTACAGTCTCGGTGATCATCTTGCTGTGATGCAACCCTGTCTAAACTTCACTGACCTTAGAGACCTAACCACTGGATCAAGACTTCAATTTGGAATCACAGTAGGCTTGCTGGGGAAGGTTTATAGTTCTCTGTAGTTCTAGAACTAGGCTAGTGTTAGCCACGGTGCTCAGGTGAGGGATGTACTAAGGGGCAAATCTGATGAGATATATAGGAGGATACAGTGTTATCCCATGATGACCATATGCTCTGGTGGCTTGTACTAGTGTGAGGGCTAATTTCCCTTCCTTCTCCTGGTAATCTGACTGTTGGTGAATAACAAGCAACTGATGTTAATATCCAGCTGCAGTTATTTGAGTCATAAGCTTTACTTGGGGTTTATTGCTGCTGGAAATTGGCAGGTAGAATGTATGGTCAGCTTTCTGGTGCTGAGGAATTACCCAATCTGATCCAAAGGAGTCTGCTGAATAGCACTTGGGTGACAGTGATCAGTGACCTTTCTTTCAGTTCTGCAGTGTGGAGTTGGAATCTCCATCTCTTTAACACCACGTTTTTAGCTCTTAATCAAACCTCCAGGCTATAGAAAATTCATGTGGAAATCTCACAGTGGAACTTCTCCTGGGACTTCTTAATTTTCTCTAGTGTGGAACATATTCTGAGAATAGGTAATTTATAGCAACATATTCATTTGGGGGAAAATTTAAAATGAGAAGAGCTATGAGAAAAATGAAAATAAAGTGAAAATAAAGTATTTTGAATCTCAGAAGAGATTCAGTACAGATTTGATCTCAAGATAATTTGGTATATTTTGAACCATTCTTCTTAGCTGATTCATGTGTGTCTAGTAGAAGAGTGGAGTTAAGACAGTGAAGGTTGGAAGGATGGATTTTGCTCAAGCAGCTTCAATGATGGGGATTCATCTACAAGTCAGGATAGAGTCCTGACTATTTTCCTTGACATTTTAGGCTTTGAACAGAAATGAATATATTCATTGTCCTGGGTTCAGCTAGGATAGAGTTAATTTTCACGAGAAGCTGGGAGGGGGCACAGCCAGGATAGCTGGCCTGAACTAGCCAAGGAGATATTTGATACCATATGATGTTATGCTCAGTATATAACTGGGTGATCTGGGCAGGGTGAGAAGGGATCACAGCTTGGGAATGAGCTGGGCATCAGGTTCTGGGTGGCCAGCAATTGCATTGTGCATTACTCACTTCATATATTCTTTTATTGATAATATTTTTCTTATTATTTCTTCTCTCCTTGTGTTGTCCTATTAAACTGTCCTTATCTCAACCCATGAGAGTTTACATTTTTCTTCCAATTCCCCTCCTCATCCCACCGGAGAGGGGGAAGAGTGAGCGAGTGGCCACATGGTGCTTTGTTGCTGGCTGGGCCTAAACCACAACATTCATTATCTGACTTTTGTAGTAAAAATAAAAGTACGGATGAAGATATGTCCTCTTAGTACTCATTCACAAAGGTTGCTTTTCAGTCATATTAGAGCTATATTATTTTTTTAATGGTGTTACCTTCATGGCCACATATATAATGCAGATTTAAACTATAATGGCAACATGATTATTAGCTAATAAATACTTTTACAGTATGAGTAGAAATATGCTAATATCTGTTGCAGTGTGCTTAATTGTAGGAACATGAACGGTAAAATGGTTAGCCATTCAAACAAAAAGCAGATATATTTTTTTTTAGTAAGTGACAAATTGCCATTGTTTTTATTGTTCACCATTTGCTTTCCCAACCAAGGAGGTTGGGAACGAGTAGTGTACTTTACCTCAGGATTGGAAGAATGAGAATTTTGCAAACTGCACAAATTGCCTAGCAGAAAGGAACTGGTGTGTTTTTGAAACTGTTAAAATGTTCTTTACGGATTGGTGAAAGCTTGACAAAAACTACCATTGCACACTTTGTTTCTTTTACAGTGGATGATACAGTATTATTTAGCAAGCAGATTATGTGTTAACTGTTGTTACAAATTTGGTTTAAACATACCAAATAACCCTTTTCTCCTATTATACAATAGCCAATTTAGGGAAAGGATTCAGATACGGGCAGAGAGGTGGGTTTCTTAATATCACCTTTAGTTCTAACTTCCTGGACATCATAAAATCTGATTTTTGTCTATCTGTTGTTATTACGAAGAGATTGTGAAATATAAACAAATGGGTTGAGACCCAGCCCAGCTGTGTCCCCTAAACAACAAGGGCAGAGGCAACAGCAACAAAGGTCTGAACTCTGCAACATTGGTCACCTCTCTGCTGCTATCATCACACCTCTGGTGCACTGATAAAACCAGGTCTGAGAGCAGCAATGGGGGCTGGAACTGGGAAATGGTTTCAGCTATGAGCGTAAGTTCATGTTTGCCCTTTTTCTGTATTTTCTTGCATGAATATGGACCGACACATAACTGAAGGAGCTGTCAGGGACTGTAAACTGATTTGGTTTTCCATGAGTTTGGAGGGACTTTGTTTCTGCTTAGTGAAGAGTGGCATGCTACAAAACTCATCAATTGCTAAGTCACAGGCCTACAAATAGCTGGGATTAGCTTTGATTCAGTGCTTCCCTGCAATGCCATTACTCAGTGTAATGAAAAGTCGTTGGCTCTGCTTTCCTCACTGATGTTCCTTCTGTGGCACAAAGGTCCCTGCTAATGGGGAAATGGTGTCTTTTTGCTGTACTGGCAGTAAGAGATTGTCTTATGTGTAGTCCTTGATAGTCTCCTTCCTGCCAGGTGTGGTAGGTTTTGTGTTTTCAAAAGGGGGATTTGTTCTTTTGACTGATTCTTTCTTCAGAGTGTAGCTTCTCTGCATTGCTTCTTCCTCAGATTATTGCTAATCCTCACGTATTCAAATCTTTGTTTCCCTGGGAGAAGAATAACTTGCAGCTCTCTTTTTTCTTCCCCCTCCCCCCCTCCCCCCAGCCCCCCCCCCCATTGCTTCTGCAACTTGCTGTACCCTGGACAAATCAGATGCTGTGCAATTGTATATCTTCCATCTCTGTTATGTAGACTCAGCAAGTATGCTTGCAAAACCCTATCTTTCATGCAGCCGAGTTCTCCCTGCATGCCAGCAAAGTCAAGGGAAGCACTGTGAGGCCTATGCAAAAGGCCTCTTCTGGCTATAGAAAATTCCTGCAAATCTTACCGTCAGGTTCTTCAGTGTGCTGTGGTCACTGATCATGGGGTCCATTCATATGCCAGAGTGATTCACAGCTGCCAAAATGGGAATAAAGTGTCATTTCTGGTGACTCTTTTTTTTTTTTTAATAACTCAGTCAAGTGTATGAGAAAGTCTTATGAAACTTAACTGTGACTCAAGCCTCAGTTCAGGAACACCTTTTAATGGGTTTCTCTGGGACTTCAAAAATATTTCCTGCAGTTAATTGTTGAAGTGGGGACAAATGTTATAGGATTTTGTGGATGCTTAATAGACATGTTCTAGAAAGTCTGCAGACATGAATCCCATAGCTTGTGCCATTCTCTAATAATTCTTCACACATTATATTTGCCTGTTTCATTTTGTACTTTCTTATGTAGTAAAAAATTCAATTTTTTTTTCCCTCTGACTGGATGTGGCTTTTCCATACAGGGGTCAGACATAAAACTTGCAGCCTCTTCTTTCCAAAGACGAGCTGGGAGACTGGTTAAAACAACTAGAAAAGAGACCTGCACAATACACTCTGTCAGTTTTCCGCAGGCTGTCGGGAAGTGCTCCGAGAGGTACTGAAGGAATGCAGATCAGCTTGAAAATCTCTTGGATATCGTCACTGGATATGGTGTCTATCTTCTTCTCCATCTTAAACAGTTGTGATGCCATTAAAAGTCAGTGTGCTTCCCAGCAGAAGTGGTTGTGTTTCAGAAATGAGAGGAACAATCGCTGTGTGCAGTTGGCAGATGAGTTTGTAATGTGCTTGGGGATTCTTTTCCATGCTGTAAATTCAAATTACATCTCATCATGTGCCTAGTTAAAGAACAGAATATGTCACAATAGAGAGAGGGAAAACCAGGGACAGATTGTGATCCTGTTGGCAATTATGTAAGTCTAGACCACTTCACTGTCATTTCTTATCCCAGGATAAATGAGAGCAGGGTAGGGGGTCTTTGGGGAAGAAAGATAACAAACAAACATCCCATACTTATATTGAACAATTTATGAGAAAGCAGTTCTTATATTTCAAGTGATTTGAACACTAGGAGCAAAGCAGAATATGTAGATATAAATAATATTGGCAACAAGTCACAAAATGTACAAGGATAGGTTATCTCCTATGTTTTGGTTTTGTGATGGTTTCTTTCCAATCTGTTCCTTCCACTGCCTGTTGCACACACTTTGTGAGTTATAAGGTTTCATGATGGCTTGGCACAGTTGGACAAACACCAGGAAATGAAGCCTGGTGGGAGTAAGAGCCTGCCCAGGTTCTGCTGATGCCATTGTGTCTCTAAAACCCCCGGTGTGGGGTCAGGAAGGGAATTCACTCTTGTTTTGTTATCACTGGCCATGCTTGCTGGTCAAGGCAAAATAAAACATATTAATTGGCTTTTAATAAGAATGTTTAATGTGCGTTCCCAGAACACTGTCATGAAGTAGAAATTGAATTTATATTCCAAGTAATAATGAGTGATGTGGAGACCTGAAGAAATGTCAGAACCTAAATCTAACTAAATACTTGGGGTGTATCAAAAATTGTAGTGAGCACATTTCCTACAGCTTCCCCATCATTTTTTAATCTTTCATTATTCGTGTCTAGCTTTATTAGTATCATCTTTTTGCAAACCATTGTGTGTTTAAACAGAACATATGTAATAGACTTTTGCGTAGCAAACTATATTATTGCTATGGATGGAGTGATGAGTTTGTTTGTTTGTGTCATCTCGGGAACAAGTGTGTCACTTCTTGAGGGCATTTCAGTGGCATAAAGCCATTATAATGGCACCAGCAATGACCCCTGGTGCTTTACAAAAGGAAGTGATGAAAACTTTCTTGTCATGTTTAAGCAGCAGGGGAATTTAGGTATGTTATCCAGAATGCAATTATTCAACTTGGAGCACAGCCAAGGCAGCGAGACTAACAATGTGTTTAATCTTATGAAAAGATGGCATGGGATCTTTAATGACCATGTTTTGTCAGGATCTTGGATTTATGACATCTCAGAGACAGTTCTTACGGTGCCATGCTCAAAAGACATAATTAGGAAATTTGTAATTCTGCTGAGTTTTGTTTCAACTGGTCTTTTTTAGAGAGATGTGCATTTATTCTGTTTTATTCCTAATCTGTTCAGCACAGCCTTGTGATGTCGAGGAGCTAGCCTTGGGAGGAAGCAGCTGGTCCGACCCCATGCCATCCATTGATGGGGAAGCTGTTTCCCTGGCACCGGAAACGATGAGAAACCAGAGAACAGCTCTTTTCCAGTTCATGTTTCTTTTCCACTTGGTGTTACAGGCACTCATTAGCTTCTGAGGAAGAATCATGTAGCTCCTATCAATCCAAACTAAAGCTAAGTGGAACAGTGTAAATGTCACCACAGTTTTCAAGGTTCTGAACTTCTGAAGCCTGCTGCTATCAACATTAATTTTGTATTGAAATGTATTAACAAACTAGGATTTTTCTTCCCCTTTGGGAATTATTCATGGCACTGTATCAAAACAAAGAAGCGAGGAAAAAGAGTAAGAATTGCTGCACTGGCTTTGCCTCACACTTTGTGCAGAATGCATTTATGTGTGCAAGAATGCAGTTTAAAGGGAAGTTTTGTGACTCAATTAGGGCTGTAGAGCTGGTGTACACAGTGAAACATATACCTGTCTTTTTATTAATGCTCCTGAAATTTTGGATTTCCTTAGGAAAAAGGGAATTTGAGAGACAAGAGAAGGAGATGACAGCTGGATTGGCATAGGGATTTGACAGCAAAGGCATGCTGGTGTTTTGATGCCTGCGCAAATAAGACCTGCAAGTTTGGGTCCACTACGCCTCATGTAAGCTTTCACCTGGAATACTGTAATTTCTCTGACATTTTGCAATGTTTTTCCCTTGTAATGTCTTAGTGAAAATAACTGCATGAGTTCTAGGGCAATAATAAAGAGTCCAGAACTTTTTAACATCAGGGAAGGGACTCTCTGGATCTATTTTTCCTAGCATAAGAAAAACTCAATTTTTTTGTTTTCTAAGGTTGGGGTTAATAAATACAGACACCAAAGCAGGGAACTCAGAAATTAGTAAAACAGTAATTCAGCAGAACATAAAGAGAATTCTTAGTTTATATTGTTACTGTAAAAGCCAGCAGAGGAACTCTCTAAGACTCGTTTTGGACTGTTAGGAAGCAGGCATTCTTTATTGCAGCGCTGGGCGCACATGCAAAGTCACCCCTTACTTTAAAATGTACTAAACACTCCTGAGTGGGAAATCATGATTAATTTTCATGTTTTGACCATGACAATTATGGTATCCATGAGTCAACTTGGACAGACCAATTGGGACCAAAACTTAAATGAAAATTTGATTTTGACTTTAGTACAAGGGTTTGATAGAATGCGTAATCTTACCAGTGTCACCGCGTGTATCCCAATTCCTCATTCAGCTAGTCAGCCTATCCCATGGGGTATTACACCAGTGAATTCATACTTGTTGGAGGAATAAGATAACAATATTTGTACAAAATATTTGAGTAATTTAATTCATTAATTCATAAAGTTAAGAGCAATTTTTTTCCCCCAGAAATGGTACCACCACAAAAGTTTTTTGAGGCTTCCCTGTGACTACTCCCAGAATAGCTGCTCCTCCATCAGTGTGAAGGTCCTACTACCTGGCTGTGCATGTAATGGGGTGTACATACTTTTTGCATTTTGTTGTAGCCTCCTCTTACTAAAGCAGAAATGGTTGTTACTTTGTGCCATGTTTCAGAGGAAATGTGCTCTCACCTCTTATACAAGCTTTGTGAAACTGTACTTATGTGAGCCAAGAATGAGCTCAAACTGGAAGGAATGCTGGGAGTTTAGGTGTGTTGGATTGCATTGGGAGTTATGCAGGTAACGGGTGGAAGTCTGAAAATCGTTACTGCCAAAGTATGACTGAATTTAGTGTTACTGTCAGGTGGCAAGTGCACAGTGATTTGGTGTCAGCTGATGCAGCTTGGTGTGGTTTTAGAAGTGGCTACAGTGAGTTGCAGCACCTGAGAGACTAGTGTAAAAAAGCTCTTTGTGAGAGGAGGCTAGTCCAAGTGCCCAAATCCAGTATGTCTGGTTTGAGTGCGTCAGAGATCAATGCACTTCTGAAATTCTGGCTGAATTTCTGCTGGTTCCTGCAGTAGCTAAAATTCTGGGCAGACTGTAAGATGCTGCTGACTGACCAGGTAGCATGAAATGTAGGGAATATACAGAGATTTCCAAAACCTAAATGTTAACCCTCCAAAGAAACTCTCCATTAATAAACTGAACAAACAAAACAAGTTATAGCTATGAATAGGCACCATAAAGCTGTCATTTTTTAAAAACCAACTTTTTTCAAAAGCTCCATGCTTTCAAGCATTATTGTGATTAGTAGCTATAAATCTTTATAATGGCTATCATGTTGTTGTAGGCAACATAAATACAGCATGTTTTAATGTCTCAACAGCTACTTCTCTTGCAGGTACTCAGTGGCTTGAACAGACCACCACTCTGTTCTTTAGAGATGGCTAAAATCTGGGCTATGACTTTTTTCTTTTTCTCCTGTGAAGTGTTAAGGCTGTGAAATAGGTGTATATGAAAGGCTGCTTTATCTTGGATTGCAACATGACAAATTTTTATGCAACATCAGGCTCAATTCATGTGAAACTAAAGCTCTTAAAGCCTGTAGACACTGATCTCCTTCAGAAAAGGTAGCATCCATCCTCCTGCCCAACATGTAATCATGCTGCAGTGCCATTTCATGGACAGGCATTTTTCAAACTTAGGCTTTTGGTTGGCCATGGCTGTGTATCAAAGAATAAATGCCAATTAGCTGTATTCAGTTAGAGGTTGTCTGTTGATGGAGGGTCAGAGAGGGGATGCCATGTTGATAGTTTCTGGTTGTGATTCACTACAGCAGTTCATGTACTCTGTAAAAACAAAAGCAGCATTTGAACAGGGGAGAGAAGAAATCGGAGGAAGCTGATGGCCAAAGTCCTGACATGTTAATGTTAGATATAATCATTAACCTTTTATTCTCATGGCTGTAGTTTTTTCAGTGAAGTACAGGGTCCTTTCAGTAGTCTGCTGTTGCTTTGATTTTGTTTTGTTTTAAACTCCAGCATTTTAAAACAAACCTTCCTGGGTGATGGAATAACACGTTCTTCCCTCTCAAGCCCAAGTATTGTTGTTCTTATACTTCCAGTAGCATCTCTACAGAGGCAGAGACAAGTCTGATGTTTGGTTTTTTCCTAATCTCTTCCTAGGGTTTCCCAAAATGAAAACTACAAATGTATTTGGTTTTCTCTCCAGCATTGTTATGCCTGACTCGTAAACTGTACTGCCAAATTAAATGTGATCAAAAAAACCTTCATAAAAATGCAAACAAAATGTGTTACTTGAAAGGCTTCCAAACTCTATGCTCTGCTTCTACTTTAGAAATGCACTGTACATCAATTTGTTTTTTCTTATTATTTTGGGGGTGTAATCCTCTAGGCAGTAATCAAGGTGAATGTCTGAATGCAGCATGGCAATTGTGAAAGAGGTGAAGATTTAGAGTTGTGCATCATGTATTCAGTGGGGTTTCAGTGACAGTGGAAACCTTTTTCTTGCTCTACTTGTTATTTGCAGGAATGGCTAGCCTGATAAGGCATGAATCACGTCTTTCTTCTTCCTCCTCGCAAATGGTTATACTCAAAACCTCAAAAATCTTCAGCACAATTTTTGGAAGAGGGCTGGGTAGCTCAGGGAGAAAATGTGTTTCAGGAGGAGCTGCAGTCTTGCCACTAGCAGTTTAGCTCTGATGCTGCTGTGATCTTTGGGTCAATGAGGAATGCTAGTTGAGGCCAGGTGAAAAATGCTGGTGGAACTAGACACCTCTTGAAGTTCAGGACACCTCTACAAATCTGACCTGCATTTTCACCAGTCATGGTACTGCTGGATGAGGACATTAAAACAGAGTTTGTAAGCAAAAATCCACTACAGACACTCTCTCAACCCCACCCTTCTGCTGGAGTTGGAATAAACAGAATTGCAACAAAAAATTCAAGGAACAATTGAAATATCGGACCTGTTCACCAAACCCCTACCTCAGGTATAATCATTTAAAACAGAACTGATTCATCAAGCTGTAAACTTAAATTTTACCCTTTATGAAGTACAGAGATGTACAAAAAGTTGAAAAGTGACACTTACCTGTCTTTCTAAGAGTTGAATGAAACTCCAGCTACCTGTGAAAAGTATCCAGTTGTCTCTTCCTTCCTTATATGCTTTCTTCTGCTGCAGAACTACATTTACAGGATAGCTGTTCATTACATGGACATTTATCCTGCAATGCAAGTTAAACAGCCCCTCAGATTTTGGGAACCCTCTGGGCATTAGGCTCTTGCTTAAACTGCTTGAAGTCTGTGTCGAAACAGCAGCCAAGAGATGAAAGAATTGCTCTCTAGCCTAGTGTAGGAATGATGTGTAATGAGAAGAAATTTACCTAAATGCAATTGTACTTTATGAATGTTACGGTGCAGCTATCAGCAGAAGCCCTGCTTTGAACAGCGGCGGAGACCGGAACTACACCAGCCCCAAACCCAGCTCTAAAGAGGGGACTGGACTTGCTTGTGCCAAAAAGAGCTTGCCAGGTGAAGAGCCTTCACAGGAGCATTAGTAGTTCAGAAATAGTGCTGGTACTTGGGAGATCCTGCAGACTGCCCTTGCTATAAATTTATATGCAGGCAAGCTTGAGGGGAGGGAGAAATCTTGCATTTCCTTGTGGGAGGTGTTGAGCTAGAAAGGAGTTGAGCTTGGATTAACAAGCTCCTAGTGGGTGGAGGTGCACAGCACCTGCAGCTCTGTTAGCTTCCATTTGGAGCTCAGCTTTTTGGAAAGCTTTCCATGATATGTCACTTCCTTGGAGATAGTGTTTCGAAAAATAAGTGCTCAGGCATCAGAAGAAATGGAAACCATCTAGGATGGGGTTTTTATGCTGGATTTGAGGAAGACATTTCCTGTGCAGTTGGATATGGGTGGGTTTATTGTTCTAGAAATTTTTTGTAAATGTATGAAATCTAATCCAAAAACCTAAAAAAACACAACACAGAACTGTTTGAATTGAAATGCAAAGTTCATTGTCTTGAAATAAGACTGATTTTCAAAAAATAAAGGTAGAAAACGCTCTTAGACAAAGTCGTCCTCATCTACTGAGTCACTTGTGATCCATGAGCTCTTTGATTCAATTCACATGAGGCATAGATGCTTTCTAATTACTGAGAAATTAATTTGAAAACCAAAGCTCATATACTTTCTGCACACACTAAACACCCATCCTGTCCTGCACAAATTAGCAAACTGTGTGTGCTGCCTGTGGGTCCCCATGGGATAATTTACAGATATACATGAACTTATCCATTTTGTACGTGTTTCTAACACATTTTAAAAACACAGAAAACAAAAAAAAGCAGCTGCCCACATTTGGGGAGGTGGGTGTAGAGGAATTCAAGCATTTGGGAACCCCATTTAAACACAAAGTAGTTGGTGATGTTACATTTCTAGAGCATGTCTACTGACCTAGCCATAAGACTTACCTAAGTTCCACAGGGAGCTTTGTGACTAATTTCTTGTACATATATATGTGTGTATATATATATAAACACTATAGTCTCTCGCACAATCTGAATACTTCACAAATTATCTCAACCTGTTTTAATTGCATTTTTGTCTCCTAAACTGTTACATATTACAAACCAGCTAAGGGGACGTTCCCCTAAGGTCATCTGGTCAAACACCCTTTTAATAATGAAAGATTATTTAATATCTGTATTTGCTAGTGCTTGTTGTAACCTTCTTTGAACATCTCAAATAATGAGGTTTCTACTGCCTGTAATAGAAGATTATTTCACATGGTAACAGACCTTACCAGTAGGAAGTTTTTGTTATTTGTTTCCTAAAGCTCTTTATCACCTTTCAAATACTGTAGTGAGTCATATGCTCTTTGATAACTGTCTTGAAACATCTATAATGAATCCCCATCTAGAAGAAATGTATGAATTTCAGTAAGATGAGGATAGCTAATGATAGAAAATTGAATGAAGATGGAAGGATAAGGCTGAACAATGTCACAATGCTTATTTTCTATCCATGTATTCAGTTAAAGAAGAAAAAAGGACAGAACAATTTACTCCTACTTCTCTGGCATAAAAATACTCTCCCCCCTTCCCTTTATTTCTTATCAGAACTAAAGGAAGTGGATGGTTAGTCTGCTCAGAACTGGCCATGATGTTCATCCAAGTTTAAAAAAAACCACATCTTCCTTTCAAGTTCTTGAAATCAGTGAATCTTTATGAAATCCTTTGAATTTAATAAGATTATATATGTTAATAGAAATATAGTTATTTGAGATTATTCAAGGAGACTCTTGTGCCTCCTTTTTTGTGGGCCAGTTTGAGCTAGTTTAAGAAACTTGATTTTGTAGAAGGTGGAGGACTACTCTTATCTAAAACCGGTCTTCCCTAGTGAATTATAAATGCAGATTCACCAGTTGATTTTGGTAATGTTGGGAATGTTATACTGTGACAGCTGGGGGGCATGAGAGGGTCACAAAATTATATCCTAGCGATATGGGTTTTTTAAAGCTTTATACAAAATACAGCTTTTACACTAATTCTGTGATGAATTAATAGATATTATGGGACCAGCTTGTATGTGTTGTTGGCATAATTGAAAGAAAAGAGACTGAGGTGAATTCAACTGATAAATTTGAAAATGTAATATCATTTAGGCTGCTATATCCCAAACTGTGTCTCATTTACCTTCCATAGGTCTGTGCTGGTCTGTATTGGCCACAGACCCATCATCTTTAAAGGATTAGGAACAAGTACTGGGGAAATGCACACTGAAGAAACAGGGCTTGGAGTGATGTTTCATCTTGGTTTACCTGCCAGAAGTGGAAAAAAACATTTTGCTTGCTTTACAACACACTTACTGTACATTAGACTTGAAGTACAGATACCCTGGAGGGGGGTCTGTAAAGGCAGAGCCACAAAAATAGGCAGTGAAAGAAGTTTTATATGGCCCTTGCTGTAATGGGGAGTGGAAAGGTGAATGTGGGGATTTGAAACCCATGCGTGTAGGGGGAAATAGGGGAATGAGGGGAATGCATGAACTCGTTGTGTGGCACAGCAAGCTGCAGCTTAGCAAGAGGCAAGCAAGAAATCTGTATGTAGGGAGGAGGGAGAGAAGAGTAATGCAAGGGGGGAGGCCTGTGTTTAGCACATCTTTGTCTTTGCTTGGAGGTTACTGTCACTTGGCTGAAAAAGGAGTCATTCTGCAGCTAATCTCATTCTTATGACTACAGCCTTGTGTATGTGAGATGAAGTTAAATACCTAAAAGCAGCAGCAGTCATATAAGATGAGGCCCTAATGGTTCTGCAGTTTTCCTTCATTTTAGTATGCTGAGTGACCTCTAATCACAAGAAACCTTGAGATGCAATGTCTGGAGCCTTTGACCAGGTCTTTGGCTAGAATAAATTATGCCAACTGTAATGGATGCCTTGAGGGAAGACAGATTTGTGCTGTTTGGAGCAGTTCATGAAACAGCTATAATAACTTTCTTCACATTGTATAAATTATTGATTTGTCTTCTACGGTCACCTTCTGCAGATATGTTAGCAAACATATTAATTTTCAGACTACTCATAGAAACATATTGAAGAGGGTATTGAAAACTCTTCCATTTATTTTTGGATATACATCAGATGTCTGGATCTAGGAGCTACACTCTACATGGTATAAACAGGTTATTTTGTTCACTGTGTGGATTCAAGTTACCTTGACTAAGGAATTACAAATATGCAAGAATCTTGTCATTGTCTTCAGATTAAAAACTGGGGATTTTCTAGGAAGTTAATGTCTAAAATGTGAGGCACATGAAGCAAACTCAAGAGTAAGGGAGATGACATATTTGCTGAACTATTTGTTTAGTCTTTTTTTCCACAAAATACTAAGGCAGGAGGGCATGATGAATTATGAAATATATTCCTCTGCAGCTTAAGAAAGGCCTGAATGTGTTGTACTTCTGAATACAGTACTGCTGGTTGACAGCTTCTTTCCTCTGAAGGCTGAATGTCAAGAGAATTCATTATTTATCTGAGTGATATTTGTTGTTTATCCTGGAAATTATGGTGTTATACATATATTTATATAAGTGTGTGCATATCTATACATATTTTATATATAAACAAAATAATATAGATATATTATTTTTTTCCTCGTGAAGTAAAAATGGGAAATACTGAGTATCCATCATGGTAGAGCAGGAAGAAAGGGCAGTAATTTCTATGGGATTTACTGGAATTGAAAAACAGTTTTCAAACTGTATCAGAACAATAAAAATGGTTACTTTAGGTGCTTATAGATAGAGATACTGTCATATTGAAAAAATGGGAAATTCAAAGCACTGATGAATTCTTGAACAGGAATATTAGGGAGATATTGCCAAGCAAATGAAGATGAGTAATGTCAGATAATGACTGTCAAGTGGACAACATGCTAACAAAGCTGAACGATGTTGGATGACGATTGCTAAGTGGACGTGAACAAATCGAGATGAATGATGAGACATGCTGAATGTTGAGCAGGCAAGAATCAAATGAAGATAAACAATGTCAGGTGATGTTTACTGAGCAGCTAAGAAAGAGAACAAAAATGTTTTCTTTTTCAGGTGGTTTACGCACACTAGATTCCTGAGTAAAGCCCTTTCTGTATGGGCTTGCTTGTTTTGAATTTAGAATAACTGTCTGACAATTAGATGACACCAAAAAAGCTTCTGGTGATCTTTTTTTTAAAACACTGCAAATGTATGCCATAGTCTTTTTGTAGCTGACCTCCTCCTTGGATTTAGTTACAGCTGAGATATGTTCCTTGCAGTGAGCTCTTCATTCAAAGAACAGTGTCATGCTGTGGGTGCTAAAGGAAGCAGAAAGGCTTATTAATGCTTCTTCATTACATTCAGTCTTTTATAAGTATGAATCTGTTTTTTATGCTTACCTATTCTTCCCTTGTTGTTGAAATTTAAATTGAATTTACTTTGTGTTCTTTTCCCACAACAAGCAAACAAAAAAAACCCACCTTCTTGCTTCATTCAGTAATCTTAAGAAGGACTATTGTGTATAATATTCTCATATTTTATACTTGGATTGTATCTAATCTCGAGCAAATTTAGAAGCTGGGTTTTAAGTCCTGAGTTTTTTGATGATAAGGGAGCCAGGCTGTTGAGGTCCGAAATGAGAGGCAGCTGGAGGGATCAAAACCCACTTATTTGAGAAGAGCTTCAGTCAGATCATCTTAGGCATCTAAGCCAGAAAACCTCAAGAGACAGCTTAATTGGACTTCCTTCATTTTGGAGCATTTGGGCTCTTGTATCACTCAGTTGTTCCCCATGTGTGGTATTCTGTCTGTAGCATCTGCTTTGGTGATGGCAATTAATATTACCTACTTATTCTAATTAAAATGCAGTGTTTTCTACTTTAAAGCAAAGCACAGTGCAGCAGTTGCCAGAGTTTTCTTGTGGTGGTATTCAAAATACTGAAGTACTTTCCCATATTTGCATTCTCCCAGCCTTTCCCTCTTTCCCTATATTGTTAGCCACAGTAGATTTAAAGTCTAATTTACCCTGCTTGTTTTTCTCTTCCCTGCAGTCACTTCCACTGCCTCAAAGTGACTGCAATATGATGCCATTCTGATCAGAAACACATTTTTTTCCTCTTTTCTTTTTTTTCTTTCAAAAACGTGTGCTGCCTGCACCAGCACCACAGCTGTGTTGCCCTTGTCCCTGGTGGTGATGGCCACCCTGGGGCACTCTGTGAGGACAGAGCAGGTTGGGGATCTGGACTCTGACTCCTTCCTCATTTCTCCATGGCTGAGTCACCTGTAGGTGTTAATTTTCTGTTAGAGTTTCACTCTAGGTGACTCAATTTTGTAAGCCTGTGTTGCTTTCCTCCATGGTCTCCACTTAGATGTCGCAGAAGCAATGGGCAGGGTGTGATTCATACAGACTCCTTATGCTGTTTCTGTTGAGACTTGTATTTTTCCATGTCAATCTGCTAGTTGGCACTTCATATCTGTTCTTGAGCAGAAGCAAAAGGAACAGCATTTTACCAGAAGTGTCTCTTTCCTCTCTCAGATGGGTAGTTCCTCCCATAGTAATCGTATTTTTTGACCGAAGTACCCAACCTCTTTGTTGGATGGACCCAACTGCAGATATTATTGCTGTCTTTCCATTTTTGGTATTTACTATCCAGCTGGATGGAGGAATGGTAATTAATCATGAGGAAGAAGAAATGTTTAAGGTATTGCCTTTGTAACATCTTCTGTGATGTCAGGAAGGGGCAAATCTGCATGTCTTATAAAGCTTCTGTACATGAGCTATGTAGGAGGATGCAGGGAGCTTTACCTTTCCCATCAGGTATGATACATTGACCCAAACACATTCTGGGAAGAGTGTGGGATTTGAAACCCAATCCAAGTCCATTTTTCCACCCTAAGCAGTGTTTTGACAACAGCCACGGATGCGCAGTCCAATGTCCCCCAGTCCTGCTCAGCTCTTCAGTTTTCTCAGTAATGCCTCCCTTAGCAAGGAACCAGACCAGATTTTGCCATTTGTGAACCTTGTGAAATGGGGTCTGTTGGGTCAAACGTCTCTGGAGCTAAAGGTGCAACTCCAAGTAGAACCAATTAAGAGTGGATTTTCCACTGTTTAGAAATAGGATATTTCATATTTTTAACCATAACCTTAATAAAAAAACTTTTATAATTTTTAGTCAGTTGAAATGTTTCAGGTTTTATTATAAATATTTAAAAGACCAGACTTCTAAACAAAGCAATTCTGAAATAGGCAAGTAGTCTTTCCATTCTGAAATTGTGAGAAAAGGTTGGTTTGCCATTTACGTGATTTCTTTTTATAGTGTTGAAAAGAATTTCCTTCAAGATTGTTCAGTAAGTAATTTTTGATAGAGAAAGTTTATATCGAAGCTATTTTTTGGCCAATTCTAAATCATCACAGAGAATATTTCTTTTAAGGGTCATTGGCTCCCTATATTATTCTTGAGAACTCTTTATTAAGCAATCTTTATGAGTCGCTGATATCCAGAAATGAGTTAACTGGGTCCATTCTCACTGTGTCCGGCCTATTGGAGCAAGTACAGTGACAAATTTAAATGCTAGTTAAGCATTTGGCTATAAGAAATATATTTTGTATATCACTCAAACTGAAACTCAAACTCCAGAAAGAACCAGGTCAGCAGGAAGAAATTAGTGTTTATTTAATTAGCAGTGAAGTTTAATTATTCCTTTAGTTATGTTTATATTTACGTGTTTGTATAAGAGCTATTGTTTTGTCTAAGTTTAAGCAGAAGCAGTTTAACATCAAAATGTTATGATGTAAGTACATTAATAAACTAGGAAATTTTCAAAAGTAGTTACCTGATTAACAGCCCATTCTAAAACACAGATGCTAATTAACATTACAGCTATCATGTACTGTCCTGTATTGAAATATGGCAGCCAAAAAAATTGAAATTATTATCCGCTATGAAAAAAATAATCTTAGAATTTCATGCCCACAGTTTTCTTTTATTGTGTCCTTATTCTGTATAGTTGAAAAAACTATGGAAAACTGTTTTTTAAACTGTTAACTTTTAGAAGTATTAACTAAAAAAAGGTTGAGTAGTCTTCTCTACCATTAGTGGGAAAATATGGGAATGTTTGGGTTGAATTCCAATAAACATCAATGAATTAAAAAGAATCTTTGATGTTACTGCAGATGCAAGTCCTCCACAAGATCCATACACATTTTTCAGTCTGAGGAACATTAATGTAAGTGCATGTAATATAACAAAGGTTTTTGTCATTGGCTTAACTTCTGCCAGATTCAGTGCCAGCGGGCTCATTTCCCATGGTTTCTTGTTATCTCATTACTGCCTTACAAAGGGCATAGTCTTGAATAGTACAAAATGGAGTTTCTTTGTTCCAATTTTGGCATGTTATTCCTTTGAAAGCAAGGATTTTCATATGGTGGGTGTGAGGACTCCCAGTACAGCACGAGCTGTTTCCAGATCCAGTGTGGATGACATTTTCTTTCTTGTTCATGACTGTAAGTAGTCAAACATGCTTCTTGGATATTGGTCTTCCTATTTTTACAGTTTGGGAAAGAGAAAACTAATAGATTATATTTTGGTTCAAAAAAGCACTGATTATATTAATTTGCAGTATTTTAGTACCATGCATTGAAATCACAAGACTTCTTGTTTTAGTCATTTTGAGGTTCGGTGCAATAGAATTATGCAGCATTTTTTTCCTAATACCACTGTGTGCTATCAACCTGCCACTCAAACTTTTAAATCTGAGTACCCTTCTGCTCAACATTTTAGCCAGGTTTGTGGATGGAAATTGAGCTGCATGTTAGGAATGTTGCTCATCACTGTTTTCTGGTTTTTACATTCCTTTTAGCTTTTTTGTGTGTATTCTTTCTGTCTCTTCTTGAATATTTCAGGCCATAAACCAGCTAATGTGTAGGCAAGTTAAATAGAAAAAAGGGGGCAATGTCTAAGTTTATGAACTTAGCATTCTTTTAGTTATTGTATGACTTTTGATAGGTATACCAAGGTCTGTAATTATGAAAGCTATTTATAAATAGGAAAATGAAGTGCATATATATGCTACTGAATCAACAGAAAAATGTTGAATTATACTCTAGTTGCTACAGTTTCACATTCTTTTATTCTGTAGTATAAAGCACCTTGGACTGCTGCTGTTTTGTGTGTAGCTTTTTTTCCATACAGTGTTCTTGCCACTCCCTGACACTCCACCTCCCTGACACCTCTAAAAAGAAGTGAGATTTTATCAATTATCACTTCAAATATCATCAGAAAAATGGAATTGAAACAACCCCAAGCCCCCCAAATGCCTCATACCATCAAAACATTAACACTTTAGAAAAAAGACTATTTTCTACCTTAACCAGCTGACAGCGTATGAAGAAAAAGAGGGAATAATCTGGACTGCACTCTTGGAAGACAAGTTCATCCAGAGGCAGATTTGTTTGCGAAACCACAGCAGTCTCTCAGATGCAGAAACTGGCAGAAATTCTCTATATATATCTTTTTCTATTTGTGTGCTCCTGATAAACCTTCATTTTAATTTAACCTGTATCCCCTGTAATTAGAGTAGCAACATATTACTGGCTGGTATTTGCTGCTTCAAGGGATCTTGAAGAAAAGAGCAGAAGATGACATGGAAACGGGAATTCCCATGCTGGTACTGTTGAAGCCACCCCATGCAAATATTTAAAATGAAAGGGTCCATCTACTAACATGTTAACCAATTTCTTAGGATGCTTGTGTGCCCTGTTTCCTGTTCAAACAGGGAAAAAAATGGCTCTAATCCTGAAGGACAGGTATAAATCTTGAAATAGACTGAATTTGACTGACAACGTGCAGTGTTAGGCTTAAGGTGTACCAAGAGGTCGAAGTTAACCTATTTGGCTTGTGACAATATATGCTTTTGTTAAAATGTTCATTCTTCAGTTCTTAAACTCTCTTATTGTAAATATGCTGAGAAAAGGAAAAAAAAAGGCAGAACAGGCTATTTGGCTTAAGTGCCCCTGGCCCCGTTTTCATCCTTTGTATATCGTTAGTCTCTGACCTGAGTTGTGGCGTGGCAGGGCAGCGAGCAGCATGGCTGGAAACGTGCGTCCTTAGGGGCAGCATGAGGTGGTAGCAGCAGGCACTTCCCTATAGCACTGCTGCCCACACCCTCACACAGAGAGACACCATTCCGTGAAACACAAATCTTTTCTTGGCCTCTTGTATCCCTGGCCTGAAGCTTTAAAATGCCAAAAAGGAAAGCGATTCTGATGGCCCTGTCATGGTGGTTGCCTACCTGAATGAAACTGGGACTAATGAGGTCTTGATACTGCACTCGTTACTCAGGCAAGGTTTTAATTAACTGAGGTGTCAGGTCCTTAATGCCTTATCCTCAAGCACCTTCTTTCCTCTGTGATGCTTCCCTTTAGCTTCCAGTTTCAAAATTGATTGCGTTGAATGCAGGTTCCTTCCTTTTGTTATAATAAAAATCTTTGGTATTAAGATAAATGGAAGTTGTTTCTTTTTTCATCTTGTAATGTTTCAGTGCGTGCTCTTGGCACTGTGAAATAATAAATAATATCTCACAAGCTTTTTCTCAAGTTTTGAGAAGGCAACAAAATTACAGTCAAGAAGCATCTTTTTTTGTTATTACTTTTTGTGTTCTTTTCCTCTGGTGTTAACCGGTTATTAGTTCAAGCTCATGTCTGCTAAACCCTGTAGAATAAAATTTTTGAAGTAGCATCTGTCTCTTCTAAAAACTTATGTGGATTGCTGTGGGAATGAAATTTCTTTCGACTAACCTCCAGTTCTGAAAGTATTTGTATGTTCTTATCTATTAAGAATGAGTCTGCAAAAGATCTATATGCAAGCCTTTGTATGATAGACAAGAAAGGTTTACCTGAGGCATACTCTCCTCATACTATAAGCAATCAATGCTGTGCCATTGCCATTACAAATTCCCGAATGCAGCTCTTTTATAAACTTGTAAATTGCAGAACACTACATCATTTTTTTCTATGCATTGGAATAGTGTTTTGTTCTACAGATCAAAATGAAGGTGTCTAATAATGAGGCTAACCCTAGATTTCTGGTAAAGTTTTTTCACTCTAATTGAGCTAGTTCATTGGCAGGACACTTTCAGACTTTGCTGGCCTTTATATTATGACTTTATTTTTTTCTGCTCCATATAGCGGCTGGAATTCATCTTTATGAAACTTCACTGACTTCTATGGAACTTCACATTAAAAAAAATAATTTGAGGTTTACTGAAATATTATTATACATTTGATATGATTGGAAATGTCAAAGGAATGTCTCTTTTGAGAGATTAGCTGTCATCTCCCAGTGTATTTGGCACACAACAAAGTCAATGTGTTTAGGCTCCTAAACGGTATAGTTGCTTTCGAGTAGTTTAACTGTTGACACTTATGTTATCTGGGAGAGGTAGATGAACCCAGGAAATGTGAAGTCTAGGATTTGGTATGAACATAGGGTCTTCACAGCCAAGGGTAGACGATTTCAGTGCTAATGCAGCTCTAATAGCTGCAACTGTATGAGTGACCTTCCCTTCTAGTCTTTGTAGGGCTTGTTTTCTACAGAAATTGGAAGTCGTAGGACAGTCACAGATGGTTCCAGCTGACGGCTCTGTAAAGCCCTGATTCCATGTCTGCTGAGTACTAGCGAGGCAGCTCTGCAGATTTCTGTCATGTCTATCCCGCTTCTGTGAATTTGTTTCTGACTGTGCAAGGAAGCCCACGTCTGGCTAACAGATCTGAACAATATGGCAGATGTGAGATGACCTCTTATGTATTTTTGCTCCTGCCCCAGCTGTATTCTCACAGTGGTGGTTTCAGTCAGTTTTGTGGGTGACTTTAGTATGTGCATTCTTACTTTTAAGCATGCTGTGTTTTTTAAATCTCTGTATCAGTGTGGCAATAGTGTTGCAAGGCCAGTCATTAATTACATGGGTTTTTTCAGTTCAGTGCTTTAAGTGTTCACAAGATAGTATTGCAAAATCGGTTATCTTTACAGCTAAGCTGTAAGATTTTTTAGGTCTTATAAAAGCAGGGCTTGTTCATTTATTTACGCTCTGTAGCAGTATAGCAGCTCTGTAGCAGTGGACCACAATTCAACAGTTGTACGTGCTACTGACCAGCTGAATCGCCTAATGTTTTTGAAGGCCAAGGCAGAACTTCAATTGGTAGATCTTCTATGGACTGTCCTCATGATGAGAGCAATCTTTTTGCCCTATGGTTTGTTAATAGTGTTACACCCGTGAAGCTGAAAGCCTGTTTGTCAGCCTGGATAAATGTATGTGTAGTTATGCTTTAAATGCTTCCTAGAGGTACTTGCAACTTAAAAGCTTATTATTGCATGTTGCCTATCTAGTCAGGAAACAGAAACTAAGCCAATCAGTCCATTCTGGGGTTTGGAATAAGAGAGCGGTGATATGATCTCTCTTTCCTCCTCTCTTAGGGGAGAAAAGTGCTTATAAAGAACAATTTCTAGACTTACGATCAGGTCTTCCATGTACAGAAATCTTTTCACGTGGACTAAGACAGGACATATTTTCGAATAAGGGTGACAGAATAAGCTGTTTTTCCATTTAAGTCACCTCTTAGTTATGTGAAAAGATATTGCTAGGGCCAGAATTAAAATTTGAGCCTCACAGGCCGATTTGATGGTTAGGTATTTGGGTTAGAAAATGGTTTATGTGACTTGCTGCTCTACTGATGGTAAATCAGTGTGGCTCTAGGGTAGGCAGTGGAGCCATGTCAGTTTATATGAGTGAAGACTTGCCCTCTTCATATCAAGAAAGAAAGGGGAGAGAAGTCCCTTTATTTATGCATTGCGGATGTTATCATAACCATCCTTTATTTTGGTTATATCAGTTCTCCTCAACCTTATCTTGGCAGAGAATCTTGTGTCTGGGTGAATGACAGTGATGACTGCTACCTCTTCAGTTGCTGTTAATATTGCTCTGTGATTTGTCTAGGGAACAGGACTATAAGGGCTGTTAAACCTGTGCAGCAGATTTCCCCGCTGCACAGACCAATCACTGACAGCTTTATTTTTTTTTTCCCCACACTAGATGATTCCCCACCCCCCAGAAGTGACACAACTGACAATATTTGTCCTGACATCATTTGTGTATTAAGTTGTGTGCCCAAAGCCTGTGAATTATGATCTCCTGACAGATGAAAAATGTCTCAAGTTTATTTTTGTATCTCCACAATTATTATCATTATCTGATGGCTGAAAAGGAGAAAAAACTTTTAGTGAATACTTTCTCTAGGCTAAGTGTGTTTGTGGGCAGCTTAATACTTACCATTATAGTGTCTGGGTACCTCAGATATTAGGGTTTGATTTTTCTAGTACTCTTCAGAAATTGTTTCACTTCTTTTTTACGGACAGTTAAAGGGAGCCAATTTTTAGTTAGTATTATCCCCTTAATTTTTCTTTTTATGGCTGACAAAAAGTCAAAGAAGAAAAAAAGGAACCACAGAAAGGCTATCCAAGGTCTAGCTTTGAACAAGGGTTTGTTTGCTGTCCACTTTGCCAGTTACAGGAGGGAGACGATGGGCTGTGAGAGTTGCACTTAGCATGGCGAGCTGCAAGCACAGCTTGCTCAGTCTCCAGGATGGAGCTAGGAACTTGTATAGCGTTGTGGATGGCCAGGTGGTTTCTGAGGCTGTTGCCAGCTGCTATGCAGAAAACTTCTGCAGCTCACAGCCTCCAGGCTCTCCTGCCGGCATTTGTGCATGACAGTCCCTAGGCCAGCATTGTAGATATTCAGTCAGATGCAGACTCAAAAATGTGTTCCCACCTGAATTCACGTGGTCAGGATGCATCTGCTATGCCACCTGTGAAGTCTGGTGGTTGTTCCTAATCTTAAGTTTCATTGACTACCGATTGCCACCCTTTGGTGTGTGGCAGCTGTCATCAGGTTACAGTGGTCCTGATGCTGCGACTTGGTTAATCTCCCTTCACAAAAGTCTGGGACATTGCATAGCATTGTAACTTGGTAGAGCAGGAGAGGCACTTCATGGTCACTTCAATGTCCAGTGTTTGGAGAACCTTCTGCTGGTGCAGGTGCAGTTGCTCCATGCTGGAGGATGTGATGATGGTGCAACCTGCCCCATTCATAGTGGGAGCTTATTAGTTATGGTCCTGGTACAAACTCCATAGTTTGGTTTAATTTGCAGGAAACCCAGCTTGCATGCATCAAGTTTACTCCATGATGTAAAACAAGAAGATGCTATGTGCAGACTATTGGGCAATCCATTTCAAAAGCAGGCTCCTATTCTGAAATAAAATGATGATGTGGGCATATCCAAAGGGGATCCCATCTTTCTTTGTCGTGAGCTCTTTGTTCTTCTTAGGACATAGTAGTTGCTCTGATAGCTTATTACTTCTCGCTACAAGAGTCATAGTATTACCCTCATTTGACCATCACTGTGACAGTTATGCTATCACTAGTGTCAGCAGAAGATATAAATATTTATGTATCTCTATATGTGGAGTAACCTGATCCTCAACACAGATGAGAGCATCAGAGGAGAGCCTAGAGGAGAGATTCAGAGATTGGTAGGGAACCCACTTCTTCATCAGTCCCAGCCATGTTGTCCAACCTGATCCAGTGTTGGGAGAGCATTAGCTGGGATAGGCAGATGTTCACATGAAGCACTGAGCAAGTCTAGGAAAGATGGCTAGTCAGCAAAATGTGTTGCTTACTAAGGGCTTATTTTTTGTTTTTCCAGATAATCTTGCTTTGTTTGAGTCACTGATCTGTTTTTGCAGTTCATTGGTATCACATTTCCTTCCTTTCCAATTTAGGAAGGATGCGAAATGTCATCTTTGGGGAATATGGCATAACCAGTCCTTCTCATACCTACTTTCTCCTTCTCATATATCATATAAGAAAGGGGGAGTGCAGGTGGCATCACTGCTATTGACTCAATCCCTGGAAGATCCCGAACAGACTCTTCCCAGGCAGTCGGGTTCTGATGCACTCTGCTAACCTGGATTTCTGCTGTGAGTCTGTACCTTTTAAACTACACTGCAGTGTATCTCATGCTTAGCATTGCAAGGTGCTGAGAACTAAAAGAAGATTATGCAGCCTCACTTCCTCTAAGATGCTTTGTTATTAATGAGTTTAACACCTCTACTTAATACAGTCTTGTTTAGTTGCCGTTAGAGACGTGACATCAGTTCAGACTTAAGAACTCTCAAATTATTTTGTCTGTCTCACAGGTTAACTGGCTGATTACAGATAGAAGTTGTAGGTCCAACTGATTCATCAAGGTAATTAATTGAATTACTTCATCAAGATTAGCTGTGCCAAAATATTAGACAGCAGACTTGGTATTGTGCTGAAAATACAATACTTACATAACACTTCATGAAACACTGATTTTTCAAACATTAAAAATTGTGCAAATACAAATAATATTGTGCCAAAAAATAGATAGTTTTAAAAACTGATTTAAACGCTTACTGTGCAAGAGGACCTAGAAAAATACTTGGTATTTTCCATTACTAGCTGAACTAGAAAAGGGTAAGGGAGGATCTGATGAGTAATATGCCTAAGAAAAAAAAAAAAATTGGTGTAGCTTTCAAGCTCTGAAAAAAAAAAAAAAAGGAATTTTTGCATTTGATCAGCCTCTTTAATCTGACCTCAAACTGGAATATGTTTCTCTTCCCGTAGTAAAGAGCAACTTTTTTTTTTTTTTTTTGTTAAATAAGATATTTTTGATTTTTAAATGCTCTAAGACAGAAAATTCAGGTGTTTCATTTTGACTTCTATTTAAAAACTGAATTTTTGTATTTTTTTCCTTTTATTTTCACTTTGCTGATAGAGTTCATTTAATCTTCAGGCATTCATGTGTGTGTGAAAATATTTTGCTCAGTGATTTTTAGTAACTTTTAAAATGGATTCTTTTTGAACTCATATTGTTCAGTCAGTCTACATTTATTGTGGCTGGAGAAAAATGTAAAATGAAATTTTACTACACTTAATAAGAAACTTATCAACATATGAGGCTTAATTTTAAATCAGGGAGAACAGCCACAGGGGAAGAGACTTGCAGCCTCAGTGAGGTATTATTACTGGGAGAATATGATCAACTTGGTGGCTAAACCCAGTTGGCTCAACTGGGATCTAAACAGGGTTTTCCCTGTTGGCAGACCAAAACGTATGAGAGCTAAATCATGCCAAGTAATCTGCCCCAACGAGACTCTCATTGTGTGCTTCAGTTTAGCCTTGAAAACCTTGTTATCAATACACGAAGGTATTGAAAGTGGGTTTTGTTTTTAAATGAAGATTAAGTTCATTTCTCTCTCAAGGATCTTCCCTCCCCTATGATTACAGTGCGAGACGCACAGTCTTCCACTTTTGTGAACATATGGTTTCTTTGAATAAGGATGAGTGATTTTTTTCTACACCTCTTTCCTACTGTCTTCCTTATACCATTTTGCTTTATTGTAAATCCGAAGAAAGTAGTTTTTTCATTAAATACTGAATTTTAAGGAGAGAGGTTATATGTATGGCTTTGTTAGCAGTGATAGCAATCTTTGTTGTTGCAAGCTAATGCAGTTGTGCTCCCAGATTAAAGCATTTCCAGGGAGCCAGTGCTCTTATTACTGCCTCTGGAGCCACGAAGTGCAAAGCATCTTTATACTCAATACTGAGGGGAGGAGTGTTATCAATATGTGTGCCTTTCCTTTTGTTTTCTATGAATTTCTACCATCTGCAGGAATGGTAGATTTTTCATTCTGTGTTTTTTAAAGAAGGAGAAAATGAACACAAGTAACTGCAGAAGTGTTAATAACATTTAGAATAAGTTTTCATATATTGGGATAGCTTTTTTCCCTCTGTCCTGGGCACTCTGACCTGCTAAGGCTGTGGAAAGCAGTCAGAAGAAGAGAGCTGCAGATGTCTTGTTGGCATCAAGGAGATGGCATCAAGGGCTTGCTCCCTTTCCACACATCACCAAGGGTAGGTTTTTGAAGCATAGGCAGAAAAGAAGTGACTGGTCCAATGTGGTATTTCCAGTAACAGGCACAAGCTAGAAGAATTCTTCAGATTTCTCTTAAAACACATGAGAACAGACCAAGAACAGCTTTGCTTAAATAACTGGTTTCTTGATGAGCCAATTCTCCACTGAAAGGATTTTGGCACAGAAGTACATAATATCTATTATTCTTCTACTGATATAACACTGTTCCTTTTATGTTCAAATAAAAATTACCTTTGACCAACACATATACATTAATAAATGTTCAAATAAAAATTACCTTTGCCCACCTACATAAAATGTAAGTTCTTTGGAGTGGAAACCAATCTTTATCATCATCATGTCTTTAGTCTACAAGTGAGAATGTAAAAATCCTGCTCATTCTGAGTAGTCCACACGCAGCAAATGTTCCTGTCCAGATACGAGTATGAACAAGCTTCTCAGGAGCTAGCTATATATTAAAAAACAGCTACATATAAGATTATTTATTGTAAACATTTGGGGCAATCCCGGGCCTCAGTGTGGTTCTGTAATAGGAGCTGCTGCATGTCATGGCTGGTTTCTTCTGTTGTTTCCCAGTTTCAGGATCTGGAACAGGCTTGGGAATGCTCATGCCTTGCCACAGGTTAACTAGTCCCTAGTTGTCCTCGCCACAAAGTTGGTATAAAGTTCCTTTTGCTTCTGCACCAAATTTATCATGGTAGAGTCCAGCGAAGGGCCTTGCTATCGTCTGAGGTAATTTCCAAATAGGTGAAAATGGTACCCGAAAATGGTACCGAACTTTTGGTTCACACAGGAGGTTTCAGTTCATGAAGGACTGATCTTAGCTCAAAGGAAGGTGCAGTTCTAGTGGAAAAGCAGTCCTCTGAATCGTTTATGGCAACTGGATGTTGTGGAACCATCTAAGTTCAAAGGTCATCATTTTGACAGAAAAGATAAAAGATACCATAGCTTACTGATAAAGCAAAATTCCCTTTGTATTTAGTAGAGTACCAAGAAGACTTTCTAGACCGCTTAATGCATAATATCATGCTATTTTAACTTTTCTTCTTGCTTCTCCTTTTTAAATTTTTTTTTTTAAATTGGTAGGTAGATACCACATTTTCTTCAGAGATATTTTTCTCTTCTTGAGACAATTTGATAGCTCAACCATTTTCCAATTTTTTGATATAGTTTCTGCAAGTAATTTTTAATTAACTAAAATTTCTACTATGGAATTAAAACTCATAGTAAATTTGACACATCTGGGAGAAAATATTTTCATCATAAAGTTATCTCAATTTCCAGTTCATAATTGCTTATACAAAAATAATATTTTCTTGAGACAGTAAATCATAATAATGGGAATTTTAATTATGAGAATTTCAGCTGGAAAATTCAAAACAAAATAACAAACCGGTATCAAAATGTAGTATGTATACTATTTTTTTCCCCCAAATATTTGCTCTTAAATCATTGCTTTAATAAGCTACAATGGGAAACACAAGAAAGGGTCAGCTTCTCAGGTGATGTGTATCAGAGGCAGTTCAGTGAGTAAATCAAACTACTGCAAACCACATAAGCAGAGGATCTAGCCCAGAGTCCTCAGCTGCTCTAGTAGTTTTCACAGGGGTACAGATATTTTGATTATCTGCTTCTGTTTGGTAGGATGACTGTTTACTGTGGTGCTGCTGGCTGACTAGCGTCAGTGGTTGCGACTCAAAGCAAAGAGTCAGTGGTGTTCACAGGCGCACTTTGTGCCAGAATAAAACTGGCTGTGCCATGATACTCCTCATTCCCTTGGTGGAAAATGGACTGGTCCATTTGAAAAAGTATTATGTCATTCTTAACATTTAAAAGACCTTGCTGATTTTGCCTGTTGAGGATGCTTAACAGTGATCCTGCAGAGAATAACAGAATGATGTTAAACTTGTATGTGGAAATTACTTGAAAGGTACTATTATACATATACATTTACTTTCTCTTATGCAGAGAACAGATATTCAAGGGAGTTACCTTCAAATGTTTCAGAAGGATACTGAAAGGAGATAACATTCTAATAGATATTGTTTAATATAGAGGTTAAACCTCTAAAATTGCTACTCCATCCTACAAAATAATGTATCATAATTTCAACTACTGAGCAAAGGTGTGGTTGGTTTGTTTTGGTTTTTTTCCCCTCTCAGAAAGCAAACACCACCACACAAATCCAATTAAACCAAAACAATCCATCAGAAGAAGAGTACGACCTTTGCAATTACTTTCCTGAACCTGGGATGTTTGGGAATGATCCCCATTCAAAGCACATAATAAGGGAATTGCAGATGTGGGTCAAAGTAGAATTCTGTATAGTCCGCTGTCCTAACAGAAGCCACTAGCAGTTATCTGGTGAAGAGTATAAAAACTGAGAGAGTATATCGTGGCACTCCCCCATAATATTCTCCTAGTCTCCAACATCTCTGTGTTAATAGCCCTGTATAGATTTTACCCTGGAAACTACAGGTTTCCACAACACTGTGGGGTAAGGACTCCCCGCAGCCTATGTACCGGTTGTGTAATCAATCACCTCCTTTTGTCTGTTTGGACTACCTCCTGCTACCTGCCAGCTTCGCTGATGCCCTGTGGTGGGAGGGATGGCAAACTGCTGGTTCCTATTTGTTTTCATGTGCCACAAATGATGTTATAGCCCACCATTGTAACTCCCCTTTGACATCTCTGTTTCAGGTTGTAGACCATAACCCATTTATTCATCCCTTATGTGGAAGTTGTTCTGTGCCTACTCCATTCTTGTCACTCTTTTCTGAAAATTTTCCTGTTCTACTGTAGCCTTTTGGAAAGGGGGGACCAGGACTGCCTGCATTATTCAAAATACTGTCACTCTGTGGGTATATACAGAGACATAATGATGTTTTCTGGGTTTTTTTTTTCCTCTATTCTTTTTCTAGTGATCTATATTGTTTGCTTTTTTGATTGCTTCTCAGTAGAAGTGAAAGAAATGGGTATGCTTACTCTAAGGTAGAACAAAAGTAAGTATAGTTGATGTCTAATTTCTCCAACATCCTTGTCCTCAAATATTAAT
>JASWHU010000550.1:0-51288 GCA_030819815.1 Strix occidentalis | reverse complement strand
GGGTGGGGGTTTGGGGCACCCCAGAGACATTCTGGGCACCCTTGGGTGCTCCTGGACACCCTCAGCACCCATTGGGTGACCCACTAGCACCAGGGGACCCCCTACAGCCCCCCCCACCCCAGCACCCATGGGTGCTTCCCGGCACTAGGGGACCCCCACAGCCCCCCCTAGATGGGGAGAGCCTGGGTGAGGTTTGGGGACACCCCAGGGACACTCTGAGCACCCTTGGGTGCCCTTGGACACCCCCCAGCACCCATGGGTGCCTCAGGCACTGTCCCCACATGACCCCGTGTCCCCAGGTGACCTCGTGTCCCTCACTGTGTGACACACGTCCCTGTCCCCGGGTGACCCCCTGTCCCCGCGTGACCCCCGCCCTCGGGGTGTCCCCGGTGTCTCCCTGACGGCAGCGGGTGACACTGGTGACAGCGGGTGACGCTTCCGGTGTCCCCCTTGTCACCCACACCCTGGAGGCACGTGGCAGCCCCCCCCCCCCCATCCCCCTGCCCTGTCCCTGTGTCCCCTGTGGTGCCCATTGTCCCCTGGGTGCCTGGTGTCCCCTGGGTGCCCGGTGTTCCCAGTAGCACCTGTTGCCCCCATGGTGCCTCTTGTCCCATTGTCCCCATTGTCCCTGTTGTGGGCCGTGACCCCCGTTGCCCCCCAGTGTCCCCATTGTCCCCACGGTGCCTGGTGTCCCCGCAGTGCCTGTTGCCCCCATGGTGCCTGTTGTCCCCATTGTCCCTGTTGTGGGCCATGACCCCCATTGCCCCCCGATGTCCCCATTGTCCCCTGGGTCCCCATTGTCCCCACGGTGCCCGGTGTCCCCAGTAGCACCTGTTGCCCCCATGGTGCCTCTTGTCCCCATTGTCCCTGTTGTGGGCCATGACCCCCGTTGCCCCCCCAGTGTCCCCATTATCCCCAGTGTCCCCATTGTCCCCTGGGTGCCTGTTGTCCCAGTAGCACCTGTTGCCCCCATGGTGCCCGTTGTCCCCATTGTCCCCATTGTCCCTGTTGTGGGCCATGACCCCCGTTGCCCCCCAGTGTCCCCATTGTCCCCTGGGTGCCTGTTGTCCCCAGTGGTACCTGTTGCCCCCATGGTGCCTGTTGTCCCCATTGTGCCCAATGTCCCTGGTTTGGGCCATGACCCCCCAGTGTCCCCATTGTCCCCACGGTGCCTGTTGTCCCCAGTAGCACCTGTTGCCCCCATGGTGCCTCTTGTCCCCCATTGTCCCTGTTGTGGGCCATGACCCCCGTTGCCCCCCAGTGTCCCCGTTGTCCCCAGTGTCCCCATTGTCCCCACGGTGCCTGTTGCCCCCATGGTGCCTGTTGTCCCCATTGTCCCTGTTGTGAGCCATGACCCCCGTTCCCCCCCAGTGTCCCCAGTGTCCCCTGGGTGCCCGGTGTCCCCTGGGTGCCTGTTGTCCCCAGTGGTACCTGTTGCCCCCACGGTGCCTGTTGTCCCCATTGTCCCCGATGTCCCTGGTTTGGGCCATGACCCCCAGTGTCCCCATTGTCCCCACGGTGCCCCGATGTCCCCTGGGTGCCTGTTGTCCCCAATGGTTCCTGTTGCCCCCGTGGTGCCCGTTGTCCCCGGTGTCCCTGGTGTCCCCGGTCCGGGCCGTGCCCCCCGTTGCCCCCCCGGTGTCCCCTGGTGTCCCCGGGGCGGGGCGGTGACGCGGTGCCGCGCAGCGTGGACCGGAAGGGGCAGTACCACTACCTGGTGAAGTGGCGGGACCTTGCCCTACGACCAGGCCACCTGGGAGGAGGACGAGATGCCCATCCCCGACTACGACCTCCACAAGCTGGCTTACTGGAAACACCGGTGAGGGACTGGGAGGGACTGGGGGGGGACACGGGGACATAGAGGGGACATGGGGACATGGGGATATGGGGATGTGCCTGCTGAAAACACCGGTGAGGGACTGGGGGGCACTGGGGGGACACGGGGACGTGGGGATGTGGCTACTGGAAACACTGGTGAGGGACTGGGAGGGACTGGGGGGGACACAGGGACATGGGGATGTGGCTACTGGAAACACTGTGAGGGACTGGGAGGGACTGGGGGGGACACAGGGACGTGGGGATGTCCCTACTGGAAACACTGGTGAGGGACTGGGGGGGGACACGGGGACAGGGGGGGACATGGGATGTGGCTACTGGAAACACCAGTGAGGGACTGGGAGGGACTGGGGGGGACACGGGGACGTGGGGACATGGGGACATGGGGATGTGGCTACTGGAAACACCAGTGAGGGACTGGGAGGGACTGGGGGGGGACACAGGGACGTGGGGATGTGGCTACTGGAAACACCAGTGAGGGACTGGGAGGGACTGGGGGGGACACAGGGACGTGGGGACGTCCCTACTGGAAACACCGGTGAGGGACTGGGAGGGACTGGGGGGGGACACGGGGACATAGAGGGACATGGGGACATGGGGATATGGGGATGTGCCTGCTGGAAACACCGGTGAGGGACTGGGGGGCACTGGGGGGACACGGGGACGTGGGGATGTGGCTACTGGAAACACTGGTGAGGGACTGGGAGGGACTGGGGGGGACACAGGGACATGGGGATGTGGCTACTGGAAACACTGGTGAGGGACTGGGAGGGACTGGGGGGGACACAGGGACATGGGGATGTGGCTACTGGAAACACTGGTGAGGGACTGGGAGGGACTGGGGGGGACACAGGGACATGGGGATGTGGCTACTGGAAACACTGGTGAGGGACTGGGAGGGACTGGGGGGGACACAGGGACATGGGGATGTGGCTACTGGAAACACCAGTGAGGGACTGGGAGGGACTGGGGGGGGACACAGGGACGTGGGGACGTCCCTACTGGAAACACCGGTGAGGGACTGGGAGGGACTGGGGGGGACACAGGGACGTGGGGACGTCCCTACTGGAAACACCAGTGAGGGACTGGGAGGGACTGGGGGGGATGGGGGGGGACATGGGGGTGTATCCTCACACTGCCCTGTGTCCCCTGTCCCTCCCATGTTCTCCCGCCTTGTCCCTGTGTCCCCCCATGTCCTCATGTCCCCCCGTATCCCCGTGTCCCCCCCCGTGTCCCCCCCCGTGTCCCCCGTGTCCCCAGGGAGGTGTTTATGGGGGAGGACCCGGCCCAGCCCCGGCGCTACAAGAAGAAGAAGAAGGAGACGCCGGGGGAGGGACCCCCCGACTCCCCCACCAACGACGTGAGTGCCCCAACACCTGGGGGGCCCCCCAAATCCTGGGGTTCCCCTCCCCATGGTCCCTTGGGTGTGTCCTCCCCAATACCTGGGTGCTCCCCGGATGCCTGGGTCCCCCCACGGACCCTTGGGTGTCCCCCCAAACCTGGGTGTGTCGCCCCAAACCTGGGTCCCCCCCATCCACCTGGGTCCCCCCCATGGACCCTTGGGTGTCCCCCCAAACCTAGTGGGTCCCCCCCATCCACCTGAGTCCTACCCATGGTCCCTTGGGTGTCCCCCCAAATCTGGGTGTTGTCCCCAAAACCTGGGTCCCCCCCACAGACCCTTGGGTGTCCCCCCAAACCTAGTGGGTCCCCCCCCATCCACCTGAGTCGCACCCATGGTCCCTTGGGTGTCCCCCCAAATCTGGGTGTTGTCCCCCAAACCTGGGTCCCCCCCATGGTCCCTTGGGTGTCCCCCCAAATCTCAGTCCCCCCACGGACCCTTGGGTGTCCCCCCAAACCTAGTGGGTCCCCCCCATCCACCTGAGTCGCACCCATGGTCCCTTGGGTGTCCCCCCAAATCTGGGTGTTGTCCCCAAAACCTGGGTCCCCCCCATGGTTCCTTGGGTGTCCCCCCAAATCTGGGTGTCCCCACGGACCCTTGGGTGTCCCCCCAAACCTAGTGGGTCCCCCCCATCCACCTGGGTCCCCCCCATGGACCCTTGGGTGTCCCCCCAAATCTGGGTGTTGTCCCCCAAACCTGGGTCCCCCCCATGGTCCCTTGGGTGTCCCCCCCAAATCTCAGTCCCCCCACGGACCCTTGGGTGTCCCCCCAAACCTAGTGGGTCCCCCCCATCCACCTGGGTCCCCCCCATGGACCCTTGGGTGTCCCCCCAAATCTGGGTGTTGTCCCCCAAACCTGCGTCCCCCCCATGGACCCTTGGGTGTCCCCCCAAATCTGGGTGTCCCCACGGACCCTTGGGTGTCCCCCCAAACCTAGTGGGTCCCCCCCATCCACCTGGGTCCCCCCCATGGACCCTTGGGTGTCCCCCCAAATCTGGGTGTTGTCCCCCAAACCTGGGTCCCCCCCATGGTCCCTCACGTGTCCCCCAGCCACCTGGGTGCCCTGGGACCTCCATGACCCCCTGAGGCACCTTGAAGGGGTGGGGCAGGGTTAGACCCCCCCGGCCGCCTGTTCCCCACCCGCCCCCCGTCCGACTGACACCTTCCCCCCCGCCCCCTCCCCGGCAGCCGACGGTGAAGTACGAGACGCAGCCGCGGTTCATCACGGCGACGGGCGGCACCTTACACCTCTACCAGCTGGAGGGGCTCAACTGGCTGCGCTTCTCCTGGGCCCAGAGCACCGACACCATCCTGGCCGACGAGATGGGCTTGGGCAAGACCATCCAGACCATCGTCTTCCTCTACTCGCTCTACAAGGAGGTGAGCTCGCTCTCGCCTGCGCCCCGGTGTCACCCGCTCGGGCCCCAGTGGCACCCGCTTGGGCCCTGGTGTCACCCACGTGGGTCTGGTGTTTCCTACTTGGCCCCCATGACACCCACCTGGCCCCTGGTGTCAACCACATGGCCTTGGTGTCTCTTCCTTGGGTCCTGGTGTCTCCTCCTTGGCCCCCATGTCACCCACTTGGCCCCTGGTGTCACCCACCTGGTCTTCGCATCTCCTCCTTGGCCCCTGGTGTCAACCACCTGGCCTTGGTGTCTCCTCTTTGGCCCCTGGTGTCAATTGCCTGGCCCTGGTATCACCCATATGGCCCCTGTGTCACCCACTTGGCCCCCATGTCACCCACTTGACCCCCATGTCGCCCACCTTGGCCCCTGGTGTCACCCACAGGGGTCTGGTGTTTCCTACCTGGCCCCCATGGCACCCACTTGGCCCCCGGTGTCAACCACATGGCCTTGGTTTCTCCTCCTTGGCCCCTGGTGTCTCCTCCTTGGCCCCCATGTCACCCGCTTGACCCTTGGTGTCACCAGTCTGGCCCCTGGTGTCAACCACCTGGTCTTGGCGTCTCCTCCTTGGCCCCTGGTGTCAACTGCCTGGCCCTGGTGTCACCCACTTGACCCCCATCTCGCCCGCCTTGGCCCCTGGTGTCACCCACAGGGGTCTGGTGTTTCCTACTTGGCCCCCGTGGCACCCACCTGGCCCCCATGGCACCCACTTGGCCCCTGGTGTCAACCACCTGGCCTTGGTGTCTCCTCCTTGACCCCCGGTGTCACCCACTTGGCCCCTGGTGTCACCCAACTGGTCTTGGTGTCTCCTCCTTGGCCCCTGGTGTCAACCACCTGGCCCTGGTGTCACCCGCCTGGCCCCCAGTGTCACCACTTTGGCCCTTGGTATCACCTTCCTGCTTCATGGTGTCACCCATCTGGCCCCTGGTGTCATCCAACTGGGCTCCAGTGTCACCTGTCTGGGCCTCTGGTGTCACCCACTTAACCCCTGGTGTCACCTGACTGGCCCTGGTGTCACCCACTTGGCCCTTTGTGTCACCCGCCTGGCCCCTGGTGTCACCTGTGTGGCCTCAGTGTCACCCGCCTGGCCCCTGGTGTCACCCGTGTGGCCTCGGTGTCACCCGTGTGGCCTCTGGCACCATCCACTGCTGACACTGGCTCCTCCCTGAGGCCCTGTCACCACCCTGGGGTGTCACCGCGTCCCCGCCCGTGTCCCATGGGCCACCAGAGACATTTTTATACCCTCCAGCCACCCCCCATTGTCCCCACGTCCCCGTCCGTGTCCCCATGGCCGCTGGGGTGTCCCCCTGCCCTCGCGTCACGCTGTCCTTGCTTCCCCCTGTGTCACCCCGTCCCCTGGGGACCCCGTCCCGCCCCGTCCCCCCGTGTCACCATGTCCCCACGTCCCCCCAGGGACGCCGTCCTGCGCCATCCCCCTGTGTCACCCTGTCCCCACATCCCCTGGGGACCCTGTCCCACGCTGTCACCCTGTGTCACCCCGTCCCCGTGTCCCCCAGGGACCCCGTCCTGTGCTGTCCCCCTGTGTCACCCTGTCCCCAGGGGACCCTGTCCTGTGCCGTCCCCCTCTGTCACCCCGTCCCTGCATCCCCCAGGGACCCCGTCCCGTGCCGTCCCCGTGTCACCCTGTCCTCCAGGGACCCCCCTGTGTCACCCCATCCCCACGTCCCCCGGGGACCCCAGCCCCCTGTGTCACCCTGTCCCCTGGGGATGCCATCCCGCGCCATCCCCATGTCACCCCATCCCTGTGTCCCCCAGGAACCCTGTCCCTGTGTCACCCTGTCCCCCGGGGACCCCCCCTGTGTCACCCTGTCCCCGTGTCCCCTGGGGACCCCATTCTGCGCCATCCCCCTGTGTCACCCTGTCCCCGGGGGACCCCATCCTGCGCCATCCCGTGTCACCCTGTCCGCTGGGGACCCTGTCCCGTGCCATCCCCCTGTGTCACCCCGTCCCTGTGTCCCCTAGGGACCCCGTCCCACGCCATCCCCCTGTCCCCTGGGGACCCCGTCCCGCGCCATCCCCCTGTGTCACCCTGTCCCCATGTCCCCCAGGGACCCCATCCCACGCCATCCCCCTGTCCCACATGGTCCCCAAGGACCCCGTCCCGCGCCGTCCCCCTGTCCCCCTGTGTCACACTGTCCCCACGTCCCCCAAGGGCCCCGTCCCCGTGTCCCCGTGTGACGCGCTGTCCCCCAGGGCCACACCAAGGGCCCGTTCCTCGTCAGCGCCCCGCTCTCCACCATCATCAACTGGGAGCGGGAGTTCCAGATGTGGGCCCCGGCCTTCTACGTTGTCACCTACACCGGGGACAAGGACAGCCGGGCCATCATCCGCGAGAACGAGTTCTCCTTCGATGACAACGCCATGAAGGGGGGCAAGAAAGCCTTCAAGATGAAGGTGAGCCCCCACGCCGGGGTCCTTTTTGGGGTGTTGGGGGGTTGCGCCCACACACCAGGGTTCATTTTGGGGTGTTGGAGGGCTACACCCGGACACCTGGGTCCCTTTGGGGGTGTTGGGGGACTACAGCTGGGTGCCAGGGTCCCTTTTGGGGTGTTGGGGGGCTACACCCAAACACCTGGGTCCCTTTTGGGGTGTTGGGGAGCTACACCCAAACACCCAGGTCCCTTTGGGGGTGTTGGGGGACTACAGCTGGGTGCCAGGGTCCCTTTTGAGGTGTTGGGGGGCTACACCCAAACACCTGGGTCCCTTTTGGGGTGTTGGGGAGCTACACCCAAACACCCAGGTCCCTTTGGGGGTGTTGGGGGACTACAGCTGGGTGCCAGGGTCCCTTTTGGGGTGTTGGGGGGCTACACCCGGACACCTGAGTCCCTTTTGGGGTGTTGGGGGACTACAGCTGGGTGCCAGGGTCCCTTTTGGGGTGTTGGGGGGCTACACCCAAACACCTGAGTCCCTTTTGGGGTGTTGAGGGGCTACACCTGGACACCTGAGTCCCTTTTGGGGTGTTGGGGGGCTACAGCTGGGTGTCAGGGTCCCTTTTGGGGTGTTGGGGGGCTACACCCAAACACCTGGGTCCCTTTTGGGGTGTTGGGGAGCTACACCTGAACACCTGGGTCCCTTTGGGGGTGTTGGGGGACTACAGCTGGGTGCCAGGGTCCCTTTTGGGGTGTTGAGGGGCTACACCCAAACACCTGAGTCCCTTTTGGGGTGTTGGGGGGCTACAGCTGGGTGTCAGGGTCCCTTTTGGGGTGTTGGGGGGCTACACCCGGACACCTGGGTCTTTTGGGGGGTGTTGGGGGGCTACACCTGGGCGCCAGGGTTCATTTTGGGGTGTTGGGGGGCTACACCCGGACACCTGAGTCCCTTTTGGGGTGTTGGGGGGCTACAGCTGGGTGCCAGGGTCCCTTTTGGGGTGTTGGGGAGCTACACCTGGACACCTGGGTCTTTTGGGGGGTGTTGGGGGGCTACACCTGGGTGCCAGGGTCCCTTTGGGGGTCTTGGGGGGCTACACCCGAAGACCTGAGTCCTTTTGAGGTGTTGGGGTCTACACCTGGATTCTTGGGTCCCTTTGGGGGTGTTAGATGGCCAGAAACCGGGGTGCCAGGGGGGGGGTGTCAGGGTGCCAGGGGGGGTGTCAGGGTGCTGGGGGGGGGGGTTCTGGGTGCCCCAGATTTGAGGGTCCTGGGAAGGATCAGGGTGCTGGGGTGCCCAGTGTCAGGGTCTCAGGTGCTCTGGGTGCCCCCAACGCTGAAGTCCTGTGGATTATCGGGGTGCGGGTGGGGTTGGGGTGCTGGGAAGTGTCAGCGTGGGTGGGTGGGTGGGGGGGGGGGGGGGCCACCCATGGGTGCTGACGGCCGCGCCAGCGGGAAGCGCAGGTGAAGTTCCACGTGCTGCTGACGTCCTACGAGCTGATCACCATCGACCAGGCGGCGCTGGGCTCCATCCGCTGGGCCTGTCTGGTGGTGGACGAGGCCCATCGCCTCAAAAACAACCAGTCCAAGGTGGGGGGGGGCACCCCAAAATTCGGGGCGGGGGGGGGGGGGCACCCCAGAATTTAGGGGGTGGCGCAAGGGGTACCCGAATGCCTTGGGGAAGGGGGATTGGGGGGTTGGGTTGGTGAGAAAAAATGGGGGGGGGGGGGGTTGGTTCTGGGTGATGGGATTGGGGGGGGCACCCCAAAATTGGGGGGGCACCCCAAAAATTCGGGGGGGGCACCCCAGAGTTTGGGGGGAGGGGCAGGGGGTACCCAAATGCCTTGGGGAAGGGGGACTGGGGGGTTGGGTTGGTGGGGAAAAAGGGGTGTGGGGGGGTATGGGGGGGGTGGGTTTGGGTGATGGGGTTTGGGGGTGCTCTGGGGGGGGTCACCCCAAGGTGCTGGGGTCTGGGGGTGCTGTTGGGGGGGGGGGGGTCACTGCTGAGCTCTGGGGTTTGGGGGTGCCCTGGGGGGGTCCAGGGGTGCCCTGGGGGGGGGGGTGTGGGGGGTCACCCCAGATGCTGGGGCCTGTGGGTGCTGTTGGGGGGGGTCACTCCTGGACACTGGGGTTTGTGGGTGCCCTGGGGGGGGGGGTTGTGGGTGCCCTGGAGGGGTCTGTGGGTGCCCTGGGGGGGTCTGTGGGTGCCCTGGGGGGGGGTGGAGGGGGTCACCCCAGATGCCGGGGCCTGTGGGTGCTGTTGGGGGGGGTCACTCCTGGACACTGGGGTTTGTGGGTGCCCTGGTGGGTCTGTGGGTGCCCTGAGGGGGTTGTGGGTGCCCTGGGGGGGGTTGTGGGGGTCACTGCCGGACGCCGGGGTCCGCGGGTGACGCCCCCCCAGTTCTTTCGGGTGCTGAACGGGTACAAGATCGAGCACAAGCTGCTGCTGACGGGGACCCCGCTGCAGAACAACCTGGAGGAGCTCTTCCACCTCCTCAACTTCCTCACGCCCGAGCGCTTCAAGTACGGCCCCCCCCGTGTCCCCCCGTGTCCCCCCCGTGTCCCCTCGTGTCCCCCCGTGTCCCTCCGTGTCCCTCCGTGTCCCCCCCGTGTCCCCCCGTGTCCCCCCGTGTCCCCCCCGTGTCCCCCCCGTGTCCCCTCGTGTCCCCCCGTGTCCCTCCGTGTCCCTCCGTGTCCCCCCCGTGTCCCCCCCCGTGTCCCCCCGTGTCCCCCCGTGTCCCTCCGTGTCCCTCCGTGTCCCCCCCGTGTCCCCCCCCCGTCCCCCCATACCCCCGTGTCCCCCCCGTGTCCCCCCCGTGTCCGCCCCGTGTCCGCCCCGTGTCCCCCCATGTCCCCCCCATGTCCCCCCCCAGTCCCCCTCTGTCCCCGTGTCCCTCCCGTGTCCCTCCCGTGTCCCCCCATGTCCCCCCCTTGTCCCCCCCATGTCCCCCCCAGTCCCCGTGCCCCCCCCCGTGTCCCTCCCGTGTCCCCCCATGTCCTCCCATGTCCCTCCCATCCCCCCCCATCCCCATGTCCCCTCCTGTGTCCCCCCCGCGTGTCCCCGTGTCCTCCCACGTGCCCCAATGTCCCACTCACATCCCCCCCCCATGTCCCCCGGTGTCCCCCCATGTTCCCCCCATGTCATGGCCACCCCCGTGTCACCCCACGTCACAACTGTCCCCACATCCACCACGTCGTGACTGTCCCCACGTCCCCCCGTGTCCCCTCCCCACCCACCCCACGCCACGACCATCCCCACACCCCTTCCCCCCAGCACGCCCCAGCTGTCCCCGTGTCTCCCCACATCCCGGCCACCTCCATCCCCATCGCCATGTCCCTGTGCCACCCTCTCGGTGTCACATTGTCCCCAACCCCCCCCCCCCCCGCCCCCCCCAGCAACCTCGAGGGCTTCCTGGAGGAGTTCGCCGACATCTCCAAGGAGGATCAGATCAAGAAGCTCCACGACCTCTTGGGTCCCCACATGTTGCGGCGCCTCAAGGCCGACGTCTTCAAGAACATGCCGGCCAAGACCGAGCTCATCGTCCGCGTCGAGCTCAGCCCCATGCAGAAGTACGGGAGGGTCCCTTGGGTGCTTGGGTGGCCCCCGGACGCCTGGGTCCCCAAGGGATGGGGGGCACCCAGATCTTTGGGTCATTGGGAGAAGGGGGCACCCGGTCAAGTGGTGTCCATGGGTGTTGGTGTTGGTGGAACTCAACCCTGTTGAGATGGATGTGAGGGTCCCTTGGGTGTTTGGGTGCCCCCGAGAGGGGGGGGAGGGGAGGCGCCCAGATGTCTGGGTCCCCAGGGATGGGGGGCACCCAGACCCCTGGGTCACTGGGAGAAGAGAGCACCCAGTCGACTGGTCTCCATGGGTGTTGATGTTGGTGGAACTCAACCCTATTGAGATGGATGTGAGGGTCCCTTGGTGCTTGGGTGCCCCTGGGAGGGGGGGGAGGGGAGGCCCCCAGACATCTGGGTGCCCCAGGAGTGGGGGAGGGGAAGCACCCAGACCCCTGGGTCACTGGATGAAGAGAGCACCCAGTCAACTGGTCTCCATGGGTGTTGGTGTTGGTAGAACTCAACCCTATTGAGATGGATGTGAGGGTCCTTTGGGTGCTCGGGTGCCCCTGGGATGGGGGGAGGGGAGGCCCCCAGACATCTGGGTGCCCCAGGAGTGGGGGAGGGGAAGCACCCGGACCCCTGTGTCCTTGGGAGAAGAGAGCACCCAGTCAACTGGTCTCCAGGGGTGTTGATGTTGGTGGAACTCAACCCTATTGAGATGGATGTGAGGGTCCTTTGGGTGCTCGGGTGCCCCTGGGATGGGGGGAGGGGAGGCCCCCAGACATCTGGGTGCCCCAGGAGTGGGGGAGGGGAAGCACCCGGACCCCTGTGTCCTTGGGAGAAGAGAGCACCCAGTCAACTGGTCTCCAGGGGTGTTGATGTTGGTGGAACTCAACCCTATTGAGATGGACGTGAGGGTCCTTTGGGTGCTTGGGTGCCCCTGGGATGGGGGGAGGGGAGGCCCCCAGACATCTGGGTGCCCCAGGAGTGGGGGAGGGGAAGCACCCGGCCCCCTGGGTCCCACCGAGCTCCCCGTAGGAAGTACTACAAGTACATCCTGACGCGCAACTTCGAGGCGTTGAACTCGCGGGGCGGCGGGAACCAGGTGTCGCTGCTCAACATCATGATGGACCTGAAGAAGTGCTGCAACCACCCCTACCTCTTCCCCGTCGCCGCCATGGTGGGTGGGGCACGTGGGGACAGCGAGGGGACATGGGGACAGGGAGGGACAAGGAGGGGTTGGAGGGGACAGAGGGATGTGGGGTGGAGGGACAAGGGGACATGGGGACGTGGGTTGGAAGGAGGTGGAGGGACAAGGGGATGTGGTGGGACATGGGGACGTGGGTTGGAAGGATGTGGAGGGGACATGGGGGACGTGGAGGGACAAGGGGACATTGGGGACATGGTGGGACAAGGGGACATGGGGGATATGGAGGGGTTGGAGGGATGTGGAGGGGACAGAGGGACATGGGGACATGGAGGGGACAGAGGGACGTGGGGTGGAGGGACAAGGGGACATGGGGACGTGGGTTGGAAGGAGGTGGAGGGACAAGGGGACGTGGTGGGACATGGGGACGTGGGTTGGAAGGATGTGGAGGGGACATGGGGGACATGGAGGGACAAGGGGACATTGGGGACATGGTGGGACAAGGGCACATGGAGGGACAAGGGGACATTGGGGACATGGAGGGACAAGGGCACATGGGGGACATGGAGGGGTTGGAGGGATGTGGAGGGGACAGAGGGACATGGGGACATGGAAGGGACAGAGGGACGTGGGGTGGAGGGACAAGGGGACATGGGGACATGGGGACGTGGGTTGGAAGGATGTGGAGGGGACATGGGGACATGGAGGGACAAGGGGACATGAGAACATGGAGGGACAAGGGGACATTGGGGACATGGAGGGCTTGGAGGAATGTGGAGGAATGGAGGGACGTGGCTTGGAGGGCCATGGGGACATGGAGGGGACAGAGGGACATGGGGCGGAGGGACAAGGGGATGCGGAGGGACATGGGGACATGGAGGGACAAGGGGACATTGGGGACATGGAGGGACATGGGGACATGGAGGGACAAGGGCACATGGGGGACATGGAGGGGTTGGAGGGATGTGGAGGGGACAGAGGGCCATGGGGACATGGAGGGGACAGAGGGACATGGGGTGGAGGGACAAGGGGACATGGGGACATGGAGGGACATGGGGACATGGAAGGACGTGGAGGGGACAGGGACATGGAGGGACAAGGGGACATGGTGGGACATGGGGACGTGGAGGGGACAGAGGGACAGGGGACATGGGGGGGCCCCGGGCTGGAGGCACCTGGAGGGGCCACGGAGGGGCTGGGGGAGGGGGGACACAGCGGGGATGGTGGGGGGACAGACACGGGGGGGACACGGGGAGGTGACGGGGGACACGGGGGGGGACACGGGGAGGTGACAGGTGACGTCCCCGTCCCCAGGAGTCCCCGAAGCTGCCGAGCGGCGCCTACGAGGGGGGGGGCCCTGATCAAGGCCTCGGGGAAGCTGCTGCTGCTCCAGAAGATGCTGCGGAAGCTGAAGGAGCAAAACCACCGGGTGCTCATCTTCTCCCAGGTGGGGGACGGGGACCCCCCAGGGCACCCCGAGACCCCCCCGACCCCCCCAGGGCACCCTGAGACCCCGCTGACCCCCCCCAGGGCACCCACAGCCCCCCCCAAACCACCGGGTGCTCATCTTCTCCCAGGTGGGGGACGGGGACCCCCCAGGGCACCCCGAGACCCCCCCGACCCCCCCAGGGCACCCTGAGACCCCGCTGACCCCCCCCAGGGCACCCACAGCCCCCCCCAAACCACCGGGTGCTCATCTTCTCCCAGGTGGGGGACGGGGACCCCCAGGACCCCCCAGGGCACCCCGAGACCCCCCTGACCCCCCCAGGGCACCCTGAGACCCCCCCAATGCCCCCAGGGCACCCACAGCCCCCCCCAAACCACCGGGTGCTCATCTTCTCCCAGGTGGGGGACAGGGACCCCCCAGGGCACCCCAAGACCCCCCTGACCCCCCCAGGGCACCCTGAGACCCCCCCAATGCCCCCAGGGCACCCACAGCCCCCCCCAAACCACCGGGTGCTCATCTTCTCCCAGTCTGGGGGGAACCAGGAACCCCCCCAGGACCCCCCAGAGACATTCAGCCCCCATGGGTGCTCCCAGTCTGACCAGTGCCCATCCCAGTCCCCCTGAGTGCTGCCAGTATAACCAACACGGGGTGCCCCCGGCCCTGTTGGGTGCTCCCAGTCTGACCAGTGCCCTTCCCAGTCCCCCTGAGTGCTCCCAGTATAACCAGCACGGGGTGCCCCCAGCCCCGCCGGGTGCTCCCAGTCTGACCAGTGCCCATCCCAGCCCAACCAGTTGCCATCCCAGCTCCTCTGGATGCTCCCAGTCTAACCAGTGCCCATCCCAGCCCCGCTGGGTGCTCCCAGTCTAACCACTGCCCATCCCAGTTCCCCTGGGTTCTCCAAGTATAACCAGTATGGGGTGCCCCCAGCCCCGCCGGGTGCTCCCAGTCTGGCCAGTGCCCATCCCAATTCCCCTGGGTCCTCCCAGTATAACCAGTATGGGGTGCCCCCAGCCCCGCCGGGTGCTCCCAGTCTGACCAGTGCCCATCCCAGCCCAACCAGTTGCCATCCCAGCTCCTCTGGATGCTCCCAGTCTAACCAGTGCCCATCCCAGCCCCACTGAGTGCTTCCAGTATAACCAGTACGGGGTGTCCCCAGCCCCGCCGGGTGCTCCCAGTCTAACCAGTGCCCGCAGATGACGAAGATGCTGGACTTACTGGAGGATTTCCTGGACTACGAGGGCTACAAGTACGAGCGCATCGACGGGGGCATCACGGGGGCCCTGCGCCAGGAGGCCATCGACCGCTTCAACGGTAGGACCCCGGCGTCCGGGGGCACCCAGGAGGGTGGGGGGGACCCCAATGTCTGCAGGGGGGACCCCAGTGTCTTTGGGGGGCACCCCAGTTTCTGAGGGGGGGGCACCCCAGTGTCTGGGAAGGGGCCTCCAGTGTCCAGTGGGACCTGGGTAGTCGGGGGGGGGGGGGGGAGGTGTTGGGGACACCCAGGGGTTCAGGGGGCACCCAGGGGTTCAGGGGGCACCCAGGGGTTCAGGGGGGGGCCCAAGCATTTGGGGGGACCCCTCAGTGTCCGGGGGGGGCACCCCAGTGTCTAGGGGGGGGCCCCCAGTGTCCAGTTGGACCCAGGTAGACAGGGGGGGGTTGAGGTGTTGGGGGCACCCAGGGGTTCAGGGGGGGCCCAGGCATTTGAGGGGGACCCCCCAGTGTCCAGGGGCGTACCCCAGTGTCTGGGGGGACCCAGGTGTCCTGGGGGGGACCCAGGTGGTCACAGGGGTCGGGATTTTGGGGGCACCCAGGAGTTCAGGGGAGACCCAGGCGTTTGGGGGGACCCCCCAGTGTCTAGGGGGGACCCAGCTGGTCAGGGGGATCGAGGTTTTGGGGACACCCAGGAGGTCAGGGGGCACCCAAATGTCCAGGGGGGACCCCCAGGTGTCCGGGGGGGGGGGACCCCAGTGTCCTGAGGACCCTGCACCCCCTCCCCAGGGTGCTTGTGGGGGGGGGAAATTGGGGTGCAGCAGCACGGAGAGGGAGGGATAAGATGGGGGGGGGGGGGGGGGGTTGGAGGGTCTGGGATTTTTGGGGGGGTCGCACCGGGGAATTATGGGGGGGAGGGGGTGTCCCGGGTTTTGGGGGGCCGGCCCCCCCCCCCGCTGATGCCGGGGGGGCAGCGCCGGGGGCGCAGCAGTTCTGCTTCCTGCTGTCGACGCGGGCCGGGGGCCTCGGCATCAACCTGGCCACCGCCGACACCGTCGTCATCTTCGACTCCGACTGGAACCCCCACAACGACATCCAGGTCTGCACCCGCCGGTGGCACCCGCCCAGCACCCTGGCACCCACCCCAGCACCCTGTCCCCCACCCCAGCATACTGTCACCCATCCCCAGTACCCTGTCACCCGCCCCAGCACCCTGTCACCCACCCCAGCACAGTGTCACCCACCCCAGCACCGTGTCACCCGCCCCAGCGTACTGTCACACACCCCACACCCTGTCACCCACCCCAACACCCTGTCACCTGCCCAGCACCCTGTCACCCACCCCAGCACAGTGTCACCCACCCCAGCACCCTGTCACCCGCCCCAGCACAGTCACCCACCCCAGCACCCTGTCACCCGCCCCAGCACAGTCACCCACCCCAGCACCCTGTCACCCACCCCAGCACAGTCACCCACCCCAGCACCCTGTCACCCGCCCCAGCACCGTCACCCATCCCCAGCACCCTGTCACCCATCCCCAGCACCCTGTCACCCGCCCAGCACCCTGTCACCCGCCCCAGCACAGTCACCCACCCCAGCACCCTGCCACCCATCCCCAGCACCCTCTCAACCTCTCAGCATCACCCGCCACGCACCCTGTCACTCGCCCAGCACCCAGTGTCACCCACCCCACACCCTCTCCTCCACCCTACACCCTGTCCCCAACCCTCCCCCCTAGTCCCTGTGTCCCCAACTGTGTCCCTGTCCCCCACAGCCCCCCCCCGCTGCACCCCTGATCCACCACATCCCCCCGCTGCCACATCCCCGCTCTGGCAGGTCCCCCACCCTGTCCCCTCCCACCTTGTCACCTCTCTGATGTGTCCCCCACCAACGTCCCCACTCTGACGTGTCCCCCACCCTGTCCCCCACCACTGCGTCCCCTCTCTGATGTGTCTCCCACCGTGTCCCCCACCATGTCCCCCCCTGCCGTGTCCCTGCTCCAGCAGGTCCCCCACCCTGTCCCCTCCCACCCTGTTCCTCATCTGATGTGTCCCCCACCGTGTCCCCTACTAATGTCCCCACTCTGATGTGTCCCCCACCGTGTCCCCCACCACCCTGTTCTTGCTCTGTGTCCTCTCCCACCCTGTCCCCCCTCTGACGTGTCCCCCACCACCATGTCCCTGCTCCGGCAGGTCCCCCACCCTGTCCCCTCTCTGATGTGTCCCCCACCATGTCTCCCACCACCGTGTCCCCTCTCTTGGCGTGTCCCCCAGTGTTCCCCACTAACGTCCTCCCTCTGACGTGTCCCCCAGTGTCCCCCACTAATGTCCCCATTCTGACACATCCCCCACCGTGTCCCCCCACCAACATCCCTCCTGCCATCCCCCCACCCCCGTCGCTTCCCTGCCCCACCGTGTCCCCCATCTTCTCGGCCGCGTCCCCGCTGACCCGTCGCCGTCCCCGCAGGCCTTCAGCCGGGCTCACCGCATCGGCCAGGCCAACAAGGTGATGATCTACCGCTTCGTCACGCGCGCGTCGGTGGAGGAACGCATCACGCAGGTGGCCAAGCGCAAGATGATGCTGACGCACCTGGTGGTGCGCCCAGGGCTGGGCTCCAAGGCCGGCTCCATGTCCAAGCAGGAGCTTGATGACATCCTCAAGTTCGGCACCGAGGAGCTCTTCAAGGACGAGAACGAGGGTCAGCGCCCAGCGGGGTTGGGAGAAGGGGTGGGGACAGGGCGTGTCGGGCTTTGGCAGGGGGGGGAATGTGGGAGCTCCTGGGGGGACGTGGTGGGCCAAGGGAGGATGTGGGAGGCCGTGGTGGGCCATGGTGGCCTCTGGTAGGTCGTGGTAGGACATGGTGGGCCATGGTAGCCTGTGGTGGGCCATGGTGGGACATGGGAGGCTGTGGTGGGACATGGGAGGCCATGGTGGGCCACGATGAGATGTGGGAGGCCGTGGTGGGCCATGGTGGCCTCTGGTGGGTCGTGGTAGGACGTGGTGGGCCATGGTGGCCTGTGGTGGGCCATGGTGGGACATGGGAGGCCGTGGTGGGACATGGGAGGCCATGGTGGGCCACGATGAGATGTGGGAGGCCATGGTGGGCCATGGTGGCCTGTGGTGGGCCATGGTAGGACATGGGAGGCTGTGGTGGGCCATGATGAGATGTGGGAGGCCGTGGTGGGCTGTGGGAGGCCGTGGTAGGCCATGGTAAGACATGGTAGGACATGGGAGGCCATGGTGGGCCATGGTGGCCTGTGATGGGCCATGGTAGGACATGGGAGGCCGTGGTGGGCCGTGATGAGATGTGGGAGGCTGTGGTGGGTTGTGGTGGGCCACGGTAGGCCGTAGTGGGTCATGGGAGGCCATGGTGGGCCATGGTAAGACATGGTAAGACATGGGAGGCCATGGCAGGCCACAATGAGATGTGGGAGTCCCATGGGAGGCCGTGGTGGGCCGTGGGAGGCCGTGGTAGGCTGTAGTGGGTCATGGGAGGCCATGGTGGGCCATGGTAAGACATGGGAGGCCATGGCAGGACATAATGAGATGTGGGAGTCCCATGGGAGGCCGTGAAGGGTTGTGATAGGACATGGGAGGCTGTGGTGGGCCACGATGAGACGTGGGAGGCCGTGGTGGGCCATGGTGGCCTGTGGTAGGCTGTGGTAAGACACGGGAGGCCATGGCAGGCCACAATGAGATGTGGGAGGTCCATGGGAGGCCGTGGTGGGCCATGGTAGGGCATGGGAGGCTGTGGTGGGCCATGATGAGATGTGGGAGGCCATGGTAGGACATGGTGGCCTGTGGTGGGCCGTGGTAGAACATGAGAGGCCCTGGTGGGCCATGGTCAGCCACGACTGGGCTTGCAAAGTCATGATGGGATGTGCAAGGTGACAGTGGGGTCACGATGGGTCATGCAGAGCCGTGGTGGGATGTTTGAGCTCATAGTGGGACATGCGAGGCCATGATGGGACACGTGAGGTCATGACAGAGCTGTGAGAGTCGTGACTGAACCATGTTGGACCATGTTGAGCCGTTTCAGGCCATGTTGGGCTGTGTTGGACCATGCTGAGCCGTGTCAGGCCACGATGGGCCGTGTTGGATCGTGCTGAGGCATGTCAGGCCACGTTGGGCTGTGTTGGACCATGTTGAGCCATGCAGACCATGTTGAGCCATGTCAGGCCATGTTGGGCCGTGTTGGACCATGCTGAGCCATGTTGGCCCATGCTGAGCTGTGTCAGGCCATGTTGGACCATGTTGAGCCATGTTGGCCCATGCTGAGCTGTGTCAGGCCGTGTTGGGCCGTGTTGGACCATATTGAGCCGTGTCAGGGCATGTTGGCCCATGCTGAGCTGTGTCAGGCTGTCTTGGGCCGTGTTGGCCCATGTTGAGCCATGTCAGGCCATGTTGGCCCATGCTGAGCTGTATCAGGCCATGTTGGGCTGTGTTGGCCCATGTTGAGCCGTGTCAGGCCATGTCGGCCCATGCTGAGCTGTGTCAAGCTGTGTTGGACCATGTTGAGCCTTGTCAGGCCATGTTGGCCCATGCTGAGCTGTGTCAAGCTGTGTTGGACCATGTTGAGCCGTGCAGACCATGTTGAGCCATGTCAGGCCATGTTGGGCCATGTTGGACCATGCTGAGCCATGTTGGACCATGCTGAGCTGTGTCAAGCTGTGTTGGGCCATGTTGGACCATGCTGAGCCGTGTCAGGCCATGTTGGACCATGCTGAGCCGTGTCAGGCCATGTTGGGCCGTGTGAGACCCATGTTGGACCTTGTCAGGCCGTGCTGGGCCATGTTGGACGGTGCGAGGCCATGTTGGACCACCATATTGGACCATGTGGGGCCATGTTGGACCATGCTGGGCCGCACTGGGCCTACTGGGTCATGTGAGGCTATGTTGGACCATGTGGGGCCGTGCTGGACCATGTTGGGCCATGCTGGGCCGTACTAGGTCATGTCGGGCCGTGTGGGGCCATGTTGGAGCACGCCCAGGCCACGCTGAGCCGTGCCGGGCCCCGCTGGAGCACGTCAGGCCGGGTCAGCAGCGTGTCACCGGCGCAGGGGACAACAAGGAGGAGGACAGCAGCGTCATCCACTACGACAACGAGGCCATCGCCCGCCTCCTCGACCGCAACCAGGACGCCACCGACGACGCCGACGTGCAGAACATGAACGAGTATCTCAGCTCCTTCAAGGTGGCCCAGTACGTCGTGAGGGAGGAGGACAAGGTGCGCCCGGGGGACGCGGGGACACGAGGGTGCGAGGGAGGGGGACGGTGGGGACGGTTGAGATGGTGGAGGTGATGGAGGTGGAGATGATGGGGCTGGTGGAGATGATGGGGATGGTGGAGATGATGGAGATGGGGACGGTTGAGATGGAGGTGATGGAGATGGAGATGATGGGGATGGTTGGGGTGGGGATGGTGGAGATGATGGAGGTGGCGGAGATGGAGATGATGGGGACAGTGGAGATGGTGGAGATGGGGATGGTTGAGATGGTGGAGGTGATGGAGATGATGGGGACAGTGGAGATGGTGGAGATGGAGATGATGGGGACAATGGGGATGGTGGAGACGATGGAGATGGAGATGATGGGGATGGTTGGGATGGGGACAGTGGAGATGGTGGAGATGGAGATGATGGGGACAGTGGAGATGATGGAGATGGGGACGGTTGAGATGGTGGAGGTGATGGAGATGATGGGGACAGTGGAGATGGTGGAGGTGGTGGGGATGGAGATGATGGGGACAGTGGAGATGGTGGAGGTGGGGATGGTGGAGATGATGGAGATGGAGATGATGGGGACAGTGGGGATGGGGACAATGGAGATGGTGGAGGTGGGGATGGGAGAGATTGAGATGGAGGTGTTAGAGGTGATAGGGATGAAGGAGATGATGGAGATGGGGTCAATTGAGATGGTGGAGGTGGGGATGGTGGAGATGATGGAGGTGATGGGGATGGTGGAGGTGGAGGTGATGGAGATGGGGGTGATGGAGATGTGGAGGTGATGGGGATGAGGGTGGTGGAGGTGATGGAGATGATGGGGATGGAGATGATGGTGGTGGAGATGGTGGAGGTGATGGGGATGATGGAGGTGATGGAGGTTGATGGAGGTGATGGAGATGGTGGTGGTAATGGAGACGATGGAGATGAATGGGATGGGGATGATGGAGATGGTGGTGGTGGAGATGGTGGAGGTGATGGGGATGATGGAGGTGATGGAGGGTGATGGAGGTGATGGAGGTGATGGAGATGGTGGTGGTAATGGAGATGATGGAGATGAGTAGGATGGGGATGATGGAGATGATGGTGGTGGAGATGGTGGAGGTGATGGGGATGATGGAGGTGATGGAGGGTGATGGAGGTGATGGTGGTGGAGATGGTGGAGGTGATGGGGATGATGGAGGTGATGGAGGTTGATGGAGGTGATGGAGATGGTGGTGGTAATGGAGATGATGGAGATGAGTAGGATGGGGATGATGGAGATGATGGTGGTGGAGATGGTGGAGGTGATGGGGATGATGGGGGTGATGGAGGGTGATGGAGGTGATGGAGATGGTGGTGGTAATGGAGATGATGGAGATGAGTAGGATGGGGATGATGGAGATGATGGTGGTGGAGATGGTGGAGATGGTGGAGGTGATGGGGGTGATGGAGCTGCTGGAGGTGGGTCGCTGCTGACGGTGCCTGTGCCGGCAGATCGAGGAGATCGAGCGGGAGATCATCAAGCAGGAGGAGAACGTCGACCCCGACTACTGGGAGAAGCTGCTGCGGCACCACTACGAGCAGCAGCAGGAGGACCTGGCCCGCAACCTGGGCAAGGGCAAGCGGGTCCGCAAGCAGGTCAACTACAATGATGCCGCCCAGGAGGACCAAGGTGGGCACTGGGAGGCACTGGAAGGCACTGGGAGGCACTGGGAAGGCACTAGGGGGCACTGGGAGGCACTGGGAAGGTACTGGGAGGCAACTTGGGCAAGGGCAAGCGGGTCCGCAAGCAGGTCAACTACAACGATGCTGCCCAGGAGGACCAAGGTGGGCACTGGGAGGCACTGGGAAGGTACTGGGAGGCACTGGGAAAGCACTGGGAGGCACTGGAAGGCACTGGGAGACACTGGGATGCAACCTGGGCAAGGGCAAGCGGGTGTACAAGCAGGTCAACTACAACGATGCTGTCCAGGAGGACCAAGGTGGGCACTGGGAGGCACTGGGGAGGCACTAGGGGGCACTGGGAGGCACTGGGAAGGCACTGGGGAGGCACTAGGGGGCACTGGGAGGCACTGGAAAGGCACTGGGGAGGCACTAGGGGGCACTGGGAGGCACTGGGAGGCACTGGGAAGGTACTAGGCGGCAACTTGGACAAGGGCAAGCAGCTGCGCAAGCAGGTCAACTGCAATGATGCCGCCCTGGAGGACCAAGGTGGGCACTGGGAGGTACTGGGAGGCACTGGGGAGCACTGGGATGCAACCTGGGCAAGAGGAAGCGGGTGCGCAAGCAGGTCAACTCCAACAATGCTGCCCAGGAGGACCAAGGTGGGCACTGGGAGGCACTGGGAAGGCACTGGGAGGCACTGGGAAAACACTGGGAGGCACTGGGAAGCACCAGGAAGGTACTGGGAGGTAATGGGAAGGCACTGGGAGACACTGGGATGCAACCTGGGCAAGGGAAGCGGTGCGCAAACAGGTCGACTACAACGATGCCGCCCAGGAGGACCAAGGTGTGGGCAGTAGGAGGCACTGGGAGGGTACTGGGAGGTACTGGGGAGGCACTAGGGAGCACTGGAAGGCACTGGGAAAGCACTGGGAGGCACTGGGAAGGTACTAGGAGGCACTGGGAGGCACTGGGAGACACTGGGATGCAACCTGGGCAAGGGGAAGCGGATGCGCAAGCAGGTTGACTGCAGTGATGCTGCCGAAGAGGACCAAGTTGAGCACTGGGAGGCACTGGGAGGCACTGGGAAGGTACTGGGAGGTACTGGGAAGGCACTGGGAGGCACTGGGAGGCACTGGGAAGGCACTGGGACACAACTTGGGCAAGGGGAAGAGCGTGCACAAGGAGGTTGACTACAACGATGCTGCCCAGGAGGACCAAGGTGGGCACTGGGAGGCACTGGGAAGGTACTGGGAGGCACTGGGAGGGTACTAGGAGGCACTGGGAAGGCACTGGGAGGCACTGGAAAGGTACTAGGTGGCACTGGGAGTTACTGGGAGGGGTCCTGATGCACTGGGCATCCCTGCCTGGGAGAACCAAGCTGGGTCCAGGCTAACTGGGGGGCACTGGGAGGCACTGGGAGGGTACTGGGACACATTAGGAGGACACTGGAGCAGACTGGTCAGGTACTGGGATGCATTGGGAGAGCACTGGGACAGACTGGGAGGCACTGGGACAGACTGGGAGGCACTGGGGGGAGTCCCGATGCACTGGGTACCTACAGCCAGGAGGATCAAGGTGGGTACAGTGCAACTGGGAGGCACTGGGAGTTACTGGGAGGGCACTGGGGCAGATGGGGAGGCACTGGGAGGGCTCTGAGGCAAACTGGGGGGATACTGGGACATACTGGGAAGAGTCCTGATGCGCTGGGCACCGCATCCAGGTGGACAAAAGTGGGTCCGGGGCAACTGGGAGGTGACTGGATGTTCCTCGGGAGCACTGGGAGTTACTGGGAGGCACTGGGAAGGCTCTGGGGTCGCCTGTCCCACAGCGGGGGGGGGGTTTGGGGTACGGGGTGGATTTGGGGGTACTGGGGGGGTACCAGGGGGTACAGGAATTATTTGGGGGTACAGGGGTTCTTTGAGGGGTACCAGGGGGTGTTTGGGGGGTACAGGGGGTATTTGGGGGGTGTTTGGGGGTGCGGGGGGGTTTTCGGGGGGGTGTTTTGGGGGTGCAGGGGGTGTTTGGGGGGGTGTTTGGGGGTGCGGGGGGATGTTTGGGGGTGCAGGGGGGTGTTTGGGGGTGCAGTGGGTGTTGGGGGGTGTTTGAGGGGTGCAGGGGGTATTTGGGGGTGGTTTGGGGGTGTTTGGGGGTGTTTGGGGGGTGCAGGGGATATTTGGGGGTGTTTGGGGGTGCAGGGGGGTGTTTGGGGGTGTTTGGGGGTGTTTGGGGGTGTTTGGGGGTGCAGGGGGGTGTTTGGGGGTATTTGGGGGTGTTTGGGGGTGTTGGGGGGTGTTTGGGGGTTTTTGGGGGTGTTTGGGGTATTTGGGGGTGCAGGGGGGTGTTTGGGGGTATTTGGGGGTGTTTGGGGGTGTTGGGGGGTGTTTGGGGGTGCAGGGGGGTGTTTGGGGGTATTTGGGGGTGTTTGGGGGTGTTGGGGGGTGTTTGGGGGTTTTTGGGGGTGTTTGGGGGTATTTGGGGGTGCAGGGGGCTGTTTGGGGGTATTTAGGGGTATTTGGGGGTGTTTGGGGGTGCAGGGGGGTATTTGGGGGTATTTGGGGGTGCAGGGGGGTGTTTGGGGGTATTTGGGGGTGTTTGGGGGTGCAGGGGGGTGTTTGGGGGTGTTTGGGGGTGTTTGGGGGTGTTTGGGGGTGCAGGGGGGTATTTGGGGGTATTTGGGGGTGCAGGGGGGTGTTTGGGGGTATTTGGGGGTGTTTGGGGGTGCAGGGGGGTGTTTGGGGGTGTTTGGGGGTGTTTGGGGGTGCCGGTGCTGAGGGTCCCCCCCAGACAACCAGTCCGAGTACTCGGTGGGCTCCGAGGAGGAGGACGAGGACTTCGACGAGCGGCCGGAGGGTGAGTGGCCCCCGCGCCCCCCCCGGGTGTCCCCGAGTCCCCCCGTGTCCCCTCTGGGTGTCCCCCCATGTTCCCTTTGTGTCCCCCCCGTGTCCCCCCCCATGTCCCCTTTGTGTCCCCCCCGTCCCCTGTCTCACCCGTGTCCCCCCCTGTCCCCCCGTGTCTCCTCTCTGTCCTCCCCTCTCCTGTGTGTCACCTTGTGTCCCCTCATGTCCCTCCCATGTCTCTCATGTCCCCCCGTGTCCCCTCTGTGTCCCCTCGTGTCCCCCCACATCCCCTCTGTGTCCCCTCAATGTCCCCCCGTGTCCCCTCTGTGTCCCCTCTGTGTCCCCCCGTGTCCTGTCTGTGTCCCCTCTGTGTCCCCTCTGTGTCCCCCCACGTCCCCTCTGTGTCCCCTCATGTCCCCCTGTGTCCCCTCTGTGTCCCCTCGTGTCCCCCCACATCCCCTCTGTGTCCCCTCATGTCCCCCCGTGTCCCGTCTCTGTCCTCCCCTGTCCCCTGTGTGTCCCCATTTGTCCCCTCATTTCCCTCCTGTCCCCTCTGTGTCCCCTGTCCCCTCTGTCTCACCCATGTCCCCTCCTGTCCCCTTTATGTCCCCGTGTCCCCCCCACATGTCCCCCACGTCCCCCTGTGTCCCCTGTGTCTCACCCCTGTCCCCTCATGTCCCCTTTGTGTCCCCCCACGTGTCCCCCCATGTCCCCTCTGTCCCCCCCCATCCCCTCCATGTCCCCCCGTGTCCCCTCTCTGACCCACCATGTCCCCTCTGTGTCCCCCTGAGCCCCCCACCCTGGTCTGGGGAGGGATCTGGGGTGGCACTGGAGGACCCAGGGGTGGGGGTCAGGGTGCTCTGGGGGGGGTCAGGGTGGCCCTGGGGGGGTTGGGGTACCCGGGGGGGGGGGGGGTCGGGGTGCTGAGGGGGAGGGGTCGGGGTGACCCAAGGGGGGGTCACGGTGCCCTGAGGGGCATCAGGGTGCCCTGGGTGGGGGGGGGTCAGGGTGCCCCAGGGTGGGTGTCGGGGTGCTGGGGGTGGGTGCTGACCCCCCCCCCCCCCCCCCCCCCCCAGGCCGGCGTCAGTCCAAGCGGCAGCTGCGGAACGAGAAGGACAAACCCCTGCCCCCGCTGCTGGCCCGGGGTGGGCGGCAACATCGAGGTGGGGACCCCGGGGGGGGCACCCTAACACTGGGGGGGGCACCCCAACACCGGGGGGGCACCCCAACACCGGAGAGGGGGCACCCCAACACCAGGGGGGGCACCCTGACACCGAGGGGGGGGCACCCTAACACTGGGGGGGGCACCCCAACACCAGGGGGGCACCCCAACACCGGAGAGGGGGCACCCTAACACCGAGGGGGGGCACCCTAACACGGGGGGGGCACCCTAACACCGGGGGGGTGGCACCCTAACACCGGGGGGGGGCACTCTAACACGGGGGGGGCACCCCAACACTGGAGGGGGGGCAATCCTGATACCGAGGGGGGGCACCCCAACACCGAAGGGGGGCACCCTAACACGGGGGGGGCACCCCAACACCGGGGGGGGCACCCTAACACCGGGGGGGGGGCACTCTAACACCGGGGGGGGGCACCCCAACACTGGGGGGGGCACCCTAACACGAGGGGGGGCACCCTAACACCGAGGGGGGGCACCCCCAACACCGGGGGGGGGGCACCCTAACACCGGGGGGGGCACCCCAACACGAGGGGGGGCACCCCAACACTGGGGTCCACTGCAGGGCTGGGGGGGGGGATGGCTGGGTCCATGGAGGGGGGGGGGGGCACATCTGGATTCTGGGGTGTGCAAATGTTGGGGTGCCCTTTGGGACTGGGGTGTGTCCCCCCTCCCCAGACACCCCAATGTGGACAGGGGGCCCCCTCACCCCCCCACGACCCCCCCCCCCCCCCCCACCATACTGGACACCGGGGTCCCCCTGGCCAGCTGTGTGTGTCCCCCCCCCCAACACCCACATCCCCCAGATGCTGGGGGGGTCCCTCCCAAGCCATGACCCCCCCAATCCATGACCCCCCCCAGACACCCATGTGTGTCCCCCCCCATGCTGGGGTACCCCCACACACCCATGTCCCTCCCCCCGGCGCATCTGGGTCCCCCCAACTAACGTGACACCCCCCCCCCCCCCATGTCTGAGTCCCCCCACCCACCCATGACCCCCCCGTGCCCCCCCCCTGGACATGTGGGTCCCCCCACCAGTGTGACACCCGCCCCCCCCCGGCCCTCGGACCCCCGTGACCCCCCCCCGTGCCCCCCCCCAGGTTTTGGGGTTCAACACGCGGCAGCGCAAGGCCTTCCTGAACGCGGTGATGCGCTGGGGGATGCCCCCCCAGGACGCCTTCACCTCCCAGTGGCTCGTGCGCGACCTGCGCGGCAAAACCGAGAAGGAGTTCAAGTAGGTGACACCGGGGACAGGCGGTGGCACTGGGGACAGGCGGTGACATTGGGGACAGGTGGTGACATCGGGGACAGGTGGTGGCATCGGGGACAGGTGGTGGCACTGGGGACAGGCAGTGACACCAGGGACAGGCAGTGGCATCGGGGACAGGTGGTGACACCAGGGACAGGTGGTGGCACCGGGGACAGGCGGTGGCATCGGGGACAGGCGGTGACACCAGGGACAGGCGGTGGCACCAGGGACAGGCGGTGGCATCGGGGACAGGCGGTGACACCAGGGACAGGTGGTGGCACCAGGGACAGGCGGTGGCATCGGGGACAGGCGGTGACACCAGGGACAGGCGGTGGCACCAGGGACAGGCGGTGGCATCAGGGACAGGCGGGGACACTGGGGACAGGCGGTGACACCAGGGACAGGCGGTGGCATCGGGGACAGGCGGTGACACCAGGGACAGGCAGTGGCACCAGGGACAGGCAGTGACACCGGGGACAGGCGGTGACACTGGGGACAGGTGGGGACACTGGGGACAGGCGGTGGCATCGGGGACAGGTGATGACACAGGGGACAGGCAGTGGCATCGGGGACAGGCAGTGACACCAGGGACAGGCAGTGATATTGGGGACAGGCAGTGACACTGGGGACAGGCGGTGGCATCAGGGACAGGCAGTGACATTGGGGACAGGCGGTGGCACTGGGGAGGCAGTGACACTGGGGAGAGGTGGTGACACTGGAGACAGGTGGTGACACCAGGGACAGGTGGTGGCACTGGGGACAGGTGGTGGCATCGGGGACAGGTGATGACACAGGGGACAGGCTGTGGCATCGGGGACAGGCAGTGACACCAGGGACAGGCAGTGATATTGGGGACAGGCAGTGACACTGGGGACAGGCGGTGGCATCAGGGACAGGCAGTGACATTGGGGACAGGCGGTGGCACTGGGGAGGCAGTGACACTGGGGAGAGGTGGTGACACTGGAGACAGGTGGTGACACCAGGGACAGGTGGTGGCACTGGGGACAGGTGGTGGCACCAGGGACAGGCAGTGACACCAGGGACAGGCGGTGGCATCGGGGACAGGTGGTGGCACCAGGGACAGGCAGTGACACCAGGGACAGGTGGTGGCACCAGGGACAGGCGGTGACACTGGGGACAGGTGGTGACACTGGGGACAGGCGGTGGCATCGGGAACAGGCTGTGGCATCGGGGACAGGCAGTGACACCGGGGACAGGCAGTGATATTGGGGACAGGCAGTGACACTGGGGACAGGCAGTGACATCAGGAACAGGCGGTGGCATCAGGGACAGGCAGTGGCATCGGGGACAGGTGGTGACACCGGGGACAGGCGGTGACACCAGGGACAGGCAGTGACACCAGGGACAGGCGGTGACACTGGGGACAGGCGGTGGCATCAGGGACAGGCAGTGACACCGGGGACAGGCAGTGGCATCAGGGACAGGCAATGACACTGGGGACAGGCGGTGACACCAGGGACAGGCGGTGGCATCGGGGACAGGCGGTGGCATCAGGGACAGGCAGTGACATTGGGGACAGGTGGTGACACTGGGGACAGGCGGTGACATCGGGGACAGGCAGTGGTGGCATCAGGGATAGATGGTGGCACCAGGGACGTGTGTCCCCCATGTCCTTGTGTCCTCATGTTGTCCCCATGTCCCCACGTCACCCATGGCCCCACGTGTCCCCCATGTTTTATTGTCCCTTCTGTCCCTGTGTCCCCATGTTCTCGTGTCCCCCCATGTCCCCATTGTCCCTTGTGTCCCCGTGTCACGTTGTCCCCATGTCCCCCCCCATGTCCCCATGTGTGTCCCCACATCCTCGTGTCCCCATGTTTTATTGTCCCCTCTGTCCCCGTGTGTCCCCCACATGCTCAGTGTCCCCATGTCCCCACGTGTGTCCCCATGTTTCATTGTCCCCTGTGTCCCCGTGTGTCCCCCCACACACTCATAATGTCCCCATGCGTGTCCCCATGGCCCCGTTTGTCACCGTGTCCTTATGTCCCCGTGTCCCCACCTTCCTGTGTCCCCCCCATGTCCCTGTGTCCCCCATCTTCTCATGTCCCCCGTGTCCCCATTGTCCCTTGTCCTTATGTCCCCGTGCGTGTCCTCAAGTCATCCCCGTGTCCCCACATGTCCCGTGTGTCCCCATGTCCCCCCATGTCCCCCTGTGTGTCCCCATGTTTTATTGTCCCCTCTGTCCCCATGTGTCCCCCCACACACCCATAGTGTCCCCATGTCCCCACGTGTGTCCCCATGGCCCCGTTTGTCACCGTGTCCTTATGTCCCCATGTCCCCACCTTCCTGTGTCACCCCGTGTCCCCGTTGTCCCCCCGTGTCCCCATTGTCCCTTGTCCTTATGTCCCCGTGCGTGTCCTCAAGTCATCCCCGTGTCCCCACATGTCCCGTGTGTCCCCATGTCCCCCCATGTCCCCATGTGTGTCCCCATGTCCCCCCATGTCCCCACGTGTGTCCCCATGTTTCATTGTCCCCTCTGTCCCCATGTGTCCCCCCACACACCCATAGTGTCCCCATGTCCCCACGTGTGTCCCCATGGCCCTGTTTGCCACCACGTCTGTCCCCGTGTCCCCCTGCGTGTCCCCCCCGTGTCCCTGTGTCCCCCATCTTCTCATGTCCCCCGTGTCCCCATTGTCCCTTGTCCTTATGTCCCCGTGCGTGTCCTCAAGTCATCCCCGTGTCCCCACATGTCCCGTGTGTCCCCATGTCCCCCCATGTCCCCATGTGTGTCCCCATGTCTTATTGTCCCCTCTGTCCCCATGTGTCCCCCCACACACCCATAGTGTCCCCATGTCCCCACGTGTGTCCCCATGGCCCCGTTTGTCACCATGTCCTTATGTCCCCATGTCCCCACCTTCCCATGTCCCCCCCTGTCCCCGTTGTCCCCCCCTGTCCCCGTTGTCCCCCCCTGTCCCCGTTGTCCCCCCGTGTCCCCGTGCCGCGTGATGAGCCCTTACTCAGCCGAGCGCCATCGCTGTCGGTTTTCCTGGGGACCGGACGAGCCCGTGTCCCCCTCACCCCGACACAGAGTCACCCCCCCTCGGGGGTCCCCATGTCCCCTCGGGGGGGGGGCCGGTGTCTGGCTCAGGGGACGCCAGAGCGGTGGCAGGACCCGGCCGGAGCTGGCACAGCCCAGGACAGGCGCTGTGATGAGGGGACGGGCTGATGGCGCGGGGACATTGGGGACACTGAGGACCCTGGGGATGGGGACACCGGGGAGCCTGGGGACAGGGACACTGGGGACAGGGACACTGGGGACAGGGGTTTATGGGGACAAGGGACAATGGGGACAGGATCTATGGGGACAAGAGTTTGAGGACAAGGCCAGGGGACCCTGGGGACAGGGACCCTGGGGACAGGGACCTTGGGGACAGGGACAGGGGACCCTGGGGATGGGGTTTGTGGGGACAAGGGACACTGGGGACGGGGGAACAAGGACTGTGGTGACAAAGGACCCTGGGGACAGGGACCCTGGGGACAGGGACTCTGGGGAGGGGGTCTGTGGGGACAAGAGCTTGAGGACAGGGACAGGGGACTCTGGGGACAAGGGACACTGGGGACAGGGGATGCTGGGGGTGGGGACCTTGGGGACAAGGGAGCTTGGGGACAGGGACTTCAGGGACAAGGGACACTGGGGACAGGGACACTGGGGAGGGGGGATGCTGGGGGTGGGGACCCTGGGGACAGGGACTTTAGGGACAGGGGCCCCTGGGGACAGGGTCTGTGGGGACAAGGGACCTTGGGGACCGGGGACGCTGGGGATGGGGACCCTGGGGACAAGGGAGTCTGGGGACAGGGACTTCAGGGCCAGGGGACACTGGGGACAGGAGCTCTGGGGACAGAGACTTTAAGGAGGGGGACAGGGGGGACCCTGGGGGTGGGGACACTGGGGACAAGGGAGTCTGGGGACAGGGACTTTAGGGACAGGGGACACTGGGGGTGGGGACACTGGGGACAGGGGATGCTGGGGATGGGGACCCTGGGGACACTGGGGACAGGGACTTTAGGGACAGGGGACACTGGGGATGGGGACCCTGGGGGTGGGGACACTGGGGACAGGGGACGCTGGGGATGGGGACCCTGGGGACAAGGGAGTCTGGGGACAGGGACTTTAGGGAGGGGGTCAGGGGGGACCCTGGGGGTGGGGACACTGGGGACAGGGGACGCTGGGGATGGGGACCCTGGGGACCCTGGGGACAGGGACTTTAGGGACAGGGGCCCCTGGGGACAGGATCTATGGGGACAAGGGACCTTGGGGACAGGGGACGCTGGGGATGGGGACCCTGGGGGTGGGGACACGGGGGACAGGGGACGCTGGGGACGAGGGAGTCTGGGGACAGGGACTTTAGGGCCAGGGGACCCTGGGGACAGGAACTCTGGGGACAGGGACTTTAGGGAGGGGGTCAGGGGGGACCCTGGGGGTGGGGACCTTGGGGACAGGGGCCGCGGTGGCAGACGGTGGCCCTGAGCGTGTCCCCCAGGGCCTACGTGTCCCTGTTCATGCGTCACCTCTGCGAGCCGGGGGCCGACGGCTCCGAGACCTTCGCGGACGGGGTCCCCCGGGAGGGGCTCTCGCGGCAGCAGGTGCTGACCCGCATCGGCGTCATGTCCCTCGTCAAGAAGAAGGTACCCCCCCGCCCCCCCAAATCTCTGGGTCCCCCCAAAACTCCTGGGGGGTCCCCGTCCGTCCCCCCCTCTCCGATGCTGGGGTCCCCTCCAGAGGCCTGGGGGTCCCCCCTCCCCAGACACCCAGGTCCTCCCCCCTCAGTGCACTTGGGTCCCCCCTGGGCACCCCCCGAACTTGTGGGGGTCCCCCCCCCAACACCTGGGTCCTCCCTGGACACCTGGGTGCCCCCCAAATCTCCTGGGGGTCCCCCCAGAACTCCTGGGGGTGCCCCCTCGATGCCGGGGTCCCCTCCAGAGGCCTGGGGGTCCCCCCTCCCCAGACACCCAGGTCCTCCCCCCTCAGTGCACTTGGGTCCCCCCTGGGCACCCCCCCAACCTGTGGGGGTCCCCCCCCAACGCCTGGGTCCCCCCAAAACTCCTGGGGGTCCCCCCAAAAACTCCTGGGTCCCCCCCAGATGCCGGGGTTCCCTCCAGCACAGCTGGGTCCCTGTGGGTGAATTTTTGGGGGTGCAGCCCCCCCATATCTGTGTGTCCCCCCCCAACTCCTGGTGTCCCCCCCCCACCTGGTTCCCTATGAGCGGATGGTTTTTGGGGGTGCAGCCCCCCCATCTCCCCATGGATGTTTTTGGGGGTGCAGCCCCCCCATATCTATGTGTGTGTGTCCCCCCACCTGGTTCCCTATGAGCGGATGGGTTTTGGGGGTGCACCCTCCCCCCCCATCTCCCCATGGATGTTTTTTTGGGGTGCATCCCCCCCCCATCTCCCCATGGGTGTATTTTTGGGGGTGCAGCCCCCCCATATCTATGTGCCCCCCCCCCCACCTGGTTCCCTATGAGCGGATGGGTTTTGGGGGTGCACCCTCCCCCCCCCATCTCCCCATGGATGTTTTTTTGGGGTGCATCCCCCCCCCATCTCCCCATGGGTGTATTTTTGGGGGTGCAGCCCCCCCATATCTATGTGCCCCCCCCCCACCTGGTTCCCTATGAGCGGATGGTTTTTGGGGGTGCACCCTCCCCCCCCATCTCCCCATGGATGTTTTTTTGGGGTGCAGCCCCCCCCAACTCCCCATGGGTGTATTTTTGGGGGTGCAGCCCCCCCACGTCTGTGCCCCCCCGCAGGTGCAGGAGTTCGAGCACATCAACGGGCGCTGGAGCCTGCCCGAGCTGGCCCCGGAGCCCAGCGCCGACTCCAAACGCTCCTCCCGCGCCTCCTCCCCCGCCAAAACCTGCCCCCCCAGCCCCGAGCAGAGCGGCCCCCCCAGCCCCGGCCCCCCCACACCCGGTACCGGCGCGAGCAAGGGACGGGGGGGACATGGGGGGGGGATATGGGGGACAGGGGGAGACAGGGGATTGGGGGGGGGGGATAGGATGGGGATGGGGGGGACATGGGGGGGGATAGGGGAGGACAGGGGATTGGGGGGGGGGACAGGATGGGGACCGGGGGGACATGGGGGGGCATATGGGGGATAGGGGGGGGACAGGGGATTGGGGGGGGGACCCAGGGGATGTGGGGGACAGGGGGGGACAGAGTTTGGGGGGGACACTGAGGGGACGTGGGGGGATATGGGGGACAGGGGGGGACAGGATGGGGATGGGGGGGACATGGGGGGGGATATGGGGGATAGGGGGGGGACAGGGGATTGGGGGGGGACCTAAGGGATGGGGGGGGACATGGGGGATGGGGGGGGACAGAGTTTGAGGGGGACACCGAGGGGACGTGGGGGGATATGGGGGACGGGGGGGGACAGGGGGTTGGGGGGGGGATAGGATGGGGACGGGGGGGACATGGGGGGGGATATGGGGGATAGGGGGGGACAGGGGATTGGGGGGGGGACAGGATGGGGATGGGGGGGATATGGGGGGGGATATGGGGGATAGGGGGGGACAGGGGATTGGGGGGGGGACAGGATGGGGACGGGGGGGACATGGGGGGGGATATGGGGGATAGGGGGGGACAGGGGATTGGGGGGGGGACAGGATGGGGACGGGGGGGACATGGGGGGGGATATGGGGGATAGGGGGGGACAGGGGATTGGGGGGGGGACAGGATGGGGATGGGGGGGATATGGGGGATGGGGGGGACGGGGGATTGGGGGGGGGGACAGGATGGGGATGGGGGGGACATGGGGGGGGATATGGGGGACAGGGGGGGACGGGGAATTGGGGGGGGGGACAGGATGGAGATGGGGGGGACATGGGGGGGGATATGGGGGACAGGGGGGGACGGGGAATTGGGGGGGGGGACAGGATGGAGATGGGGGGGACATGGGGGGGGATATGGGGGACGGGGGGGGGGACAGGGACAAGGGGGACGAGATGGGGACACAGGGGAGGGGGCATGGGGGACAGGATGGGGACAAGGGAGGGACAGGGGACAGGGACACAGGGACAGAGGGACAAGATGGGAGGGGATGGGGACAGGGACAGGGGGGGACAGGAGAGTATGGGGACAGGGGACATGGGGACAGGAGGGAGACACAGGGATGGGAGATAGGGACAGGGACAGGGGGGACACAGGGTCATCGGGGACACGGGGACAGGGGGACGGGCAGGGTGCTGGGGCCACCCCCTGTTCCCGTGTCCCCAAACGTCCCCTGTCCCCAGCCACGCCGGCGCCCAGCGAGCGCGGGGGACGGGCCAGGGCCACCCCCGGACAGGGACGAGGGTGACACCAGGGACGAGAAGGAGCCCAAAGGCCCCGAGAAGATGGAGACGGAGGTGGGTGACAGGGCTGTCCCCAAGCCTGGCCCCGTCCCTGTCCCCAACCCTGGCCCCAGCCCTGTCCTCTGTGTCCCTGCTGATGTCCTCTCTGTCCCCAATCGTGTCCTCCCTGTCCCCATTCTTGTCCCCAACCCTGTCCCTGTCCCTCATGATGTCCATGTCCCCAACCCTGTCCCCAATCGTGTCCTCCCTGTCCCCATTCTTGTCCCCAACCCTGTCCCCAATCGCGTCCTCCTTGTCCCCATCCTTGTCCCCAACCCTGTCCCCAATCGCGTCCTCCCTGTCCCCAACCCCCTCCCTGTCCCTCGTGATGTTCTCCCTGTCCCCATCCCTGTCCCCAGTCCTGTTCTCCTTGTCCCCAACTCTGTCCCCACTCCTGTCCCCCAGCTCTGGCCTCCCTTGTCCTTGTCCCCAACCCTGTCTCTGTCCCCAACACTGTCCTCACCCTCCTGTCCTTGTCCCTGTCCCCTCTCTGTCCTGTTCCCCTACCCTGACCCTGTGTCCCCTCCTGTCCCCAGCCGTGTCCTCCCTGTCCCCAACCCTGTCCCCAGTCCTGTTCTCCTTGACCCCAACTTTGTCCCATCCCTGTCCCCAATCGTGTCATCCCTGTCCCCAACCCTGTCCCCAATCGTGTCCTCCCTGTCCCCAACCCTGTCCCTGTCCCTCGTGATGTCCATGTCCCCAACCCTGTCCCCAATCGTGTCCTCCCTGTCCCCATCCTTGTCCCCAACCCTGTCCCCAATCATGTCCTCCCTGTCCCCAACCCTGTCCCTGTCCCTCGTGATGTCGCTGTCCCCAACCCTGTCCCCAGTTGTGTCCTCCTTGTCCCCATCCTTGTCCCCAACCCTGTCCCCAATCGCGTCCTCCCTGTCCCCAACCCCGTCCCTGTCCCTTGTGATGTTCTCCCTGTCCCCAACCCTGTCCCCAGTCCTGTTCTCCTTGTCCCCAACTTTGTCCCATCCGTGTCCCCAATCGTGTCCTCCCTGTCCCCAACCCTGTCCCCAATCATGTCCTCGCTGTCCCCATCCCTGTCCCCTCCCCACCACTGTCCCCATGTCCCCTCCCCGGTCACTCAGGGGCTCAGGGGATGGGGGGTTGGGAACGATGTCATGGTGGGGACCCCACCCACCCCCCCCCCTTGTCCCCGCAGCCTCCTGTCCCCGAGGTGCCACCGTCCCCGGGCGATGGCAGCGAGGCCGAAGGGCCGCGGAAGGGGGAGGAGGAGGAGGGACCCGGTCAGCGGGACCCTGAGGCCGAAGGGCCCCTGACCCGTGAGGAGCGACCAGGTGAGCCCCCCCCCCCCCCCCCCAAAAAAAAGGCATCTGGGTGCCCCCCCAAATCCCACGGGGCGGTGAACACCCTTGTCCCCCCCTGACCCTGCAGGTGCTGAGGCCGAGAAGGGTCCCGGGGGAGAGAAGGGCGACGAGAAACCCCCCGAGGAGGAGCCCAAGGAGCGGCCGGGGGACCCTGACCCCAAACGAGGTGGCTGGGGGCGGGGCTTAACCGGGGGGGGGGGCTAGTCCACCTGGGGGTGTGGCCAAGCCACAGGGGGCGGGGCTTAACCAAAGGGATGCGCCTGCAGCGCTCCGTTCTTCCATATTGCCACGTTCACTCTGAAGCCTACTGATGGCTGCTGGCTGTAAATGTTTACTGAGGAGGGTGGGGGGGTGCTGGGGGTGGGGGGACTGGAAGAGGGTTACAATATGGCGCTGTGTGTGTCCCCCCCGCCCCCGCCACGCCCCCGCGCAGAGGAGCTGAAGCCCGAGAAGGAGCCCAAGCTGGAGCCTCGCGCCAACGGCCGCCGGGACGACAAGGCCGAGAAGCCGCGGTTCATGTTCAACATCGCCGACGGCGGCTTCACGGGTGAGCGGGGTGACGATGGCGGCGGGGGGGGGGGGGCGGGTAGGGGGACACGGAAGGGCTTCCCGCTTACCTCACGGCCCCCCCCACCCCCCCCCCACCCCCGCAGAGCTGCACACGCTGTGGCAGAACGAGGAACGCGCCGCCATCTCCTCGGGGAAGCTCAATGAGATCTGGCACCGGCGCCACGACTACTGGCTGCTGGCCGGCATCGTCCTGTATCCTTCCGCCACACCCGCACCCCACCCCCCCACCCCAGCACCCTTGGGTACCCCCCCAGCACCCCTGGGTACCCCCGTGGATGCCTGTGTGTCCCCCCAACGCCCCTGAGGCGCCCCCCATGGGTGCTGTTCATCCTCCTCGGGGCTGGTGGCGGTGGCACCACCAAAGAGGGTGACACCAGGGTGGGGGTGACGTGGGGGTCTCAGGTGATGGTGACGCAGTGACACGGTGGCTGTTCTTAGTAGCCACAACTCCAGGGGTGACATGGGTGAGGGTGAGGGTGGCCTTGGTGATCCGGTGACGCGTTGACAGGCGCTGAACGGGGACAAGGAGGAACCCTGGGGACAGGGTGACGCCGTGAGGGTGACGTGGTGATGGTGACATAGTGGTGGTGACACGGGGACGTGGTGATGGTGATGCAGGGACACGGTGATGGTGACACAGGGACACGCGTGGGTGGGATGAGAGGGATGAGAGGGACGTCAGGGACAGGGTGACACAACGATGGTGACGCGGTGACAGTGACGTGGTGTTGGTGACACGGTGACACCTCCGTGCGCTGGCCAGGGGATGACCCTGGCGGGGGGCGGGGCGGAATGGTGGGGACAGGGTGACGTAGTGACAGTGATGCGGTGATGGTGACATGGTGGGGACACGGTGACACGGTGACAGTCCTTAGTGCGCAGCCGCGCCGCCGTGTGCTGGAGGGGGGACGAGCTGAGGGGACAAAGGGGAGATGTTGGGGACAGGGTGACGCGGTGCCGGTGTTGCGGTGCCGGTGCTGCAGGAACGTGGTGACGTTGTGGTGGTGACACGGTGACACGGTGACAGTCCTTAGCGCGCAGCCACAGCTCCGGGGGGCACTGATGATGTGGCGGGGGATGAGAGGGCCGTTGGGGACAGGGTGACGTGGGGACAGTGACGCTGCGACGCAGTGACGGTGACACGGTGGTGGTGTGGTGACAGTGACACGGTGACGTGGTGACAGTGACGTGGTGACGCTGATGCGGTGACAGTCCTTAACGCGCATCCACGCCTCTGTGCACTGGGTGATGACCTGGGGGCTGTTGGGGACAGGGTGACGTGACGGTGACACGGTGACGGTGACATGGTGATGGTGACGTGGTGGTGGTGATGGGGCGGTGGTGACAAGGTGGCAGCTCTTAGCCCGCAGCCACTGTGCACTGCGTAGGGGGGGTGAGGGTGGCACGGTGACGTGGTGACGCGGTGACATTGTGGCACGGTGACAGTCCCTCTGTGCACTGGCCAGGGGATGGGGGGGGGGGGTGGGCAGATGAGAGGGCCGTTGGGGACCGGGTGACGTGGTGACGGTGACACGGTGGTGACGTGACAGTGACGCGGTGACACTGATGTGGTGACAGTCTAGGTGCATCCACGCCTCCGTGCGCTGACTGGGTGATGACCTGGTGGCTGTTGGGGACAGGGTGACGTGGTGACGGTGACACGGTGACGGTGACGCGGTGATGGGGCGGTGGTGCAGTGGGTATGGGGGGTGAGGGTGACACAGTGACGCGGTGACAGTCCCTCTGTGCACTGGCCAGGGGATGACATGGAGGGGGGACAAGCGGGACAGTGGGGACAGGGTGACGCGGTGACAGTGACGCAGTGACGGTGACACAGCGGTGGCAGCGCTGCGGTGACGGTCCTTAACGTGCAGCCACGCCTCCGTGCGCCGGCTGGCGGATGACCCGGGGGATGTTGGGGACAAGGTGACACGGTGACGCGGCGGGTGGTGACGCAATGGCAGCGGTGACAGCCCCTAACGTGCAGCCACGGCTCCGTGCGCTGGCGACGGGGGGGTGAGGGGATGGGGTGACGCGGTGACGCGGTGACACGGTGACAGTCCTTAGCGCGCAGCCACGGCTACGCGCGCTGGACGGACATCCAGAACGACGGCGCCTTCGGGGTCATCAACGAACCCTTCAAGGGCGAAGCCTCCAAAGGGAACTTCCTCGAGATGAAGAACAAGTTCCTCGCACGCCGCTTCAAGGTGAGCGCACGAGGGCTCGCACGAGGGCTCGCACGAGGGTCACGCTCGTGCCAGGGCGCGGGGGCTCGGGGCGGGGGGGCTCCTGCCAGGGCGGCGCTGGCGCGAGGAGAGCACGCGCGGCAGCTGCTTTTGCACCGGGGGTGTTTGCACGAGGGCCTCGCACGAGGGGCTGGCACGAGGGTTGGGCTCGTGCAAGGATCTTGCACGAGGGCGGCGTTCGTGTGCTGTGGGGGGGCTGCTCCCTTGCGCCGGGGGCGCGCTCGAGGGCTGCGCTCGCGCCGGGGCTGAGCTTGCACGAGGGGCTCACACGAGGGCCGCGCTCGCACGAGGCTTTTGCACGAGGGCCGGGCTCGCGTGAGGGTTGGGTTTGCACGAGGGTCTTGCACAGGTTCTTGCGCAATCGGCCAGGCAAGGGGTCCGGGGGGGGGTGTGTGTGTGGGAGGTGGCCGTGGAAAGGGGGCGGGGCTTGCACAGGGGCTGCGCACGAGGGGGTCGGGCTTAGCCAATGAGGGGCCTCGTGCAAGAGGGTTGTTGGGGGATGAGGGTGGGTGGTCAGGTCAGAGTTGGGTGCCCGGACACCAGGGTGCTCCCTGGGCGTTGGGTGATGTCATAGGTGGGTGCCCGGACACCAGGGTGCTCCCTGGGCGTTGGGTGATGTCAGAGTTGGGTGCCCGGACACCAGGGTGCTCCCTGGGTGTTGGGTGACGTCAGAGTTGGGTGCCCGGACACCAGGGTGCTCCCTGGGCGTTGGGTGATGTCATAGGTGGGTGCCCGGACACCAGGGTGCTCCCTGGGCGTTGGGTGATGTCAGAGTTGGGTGCCCGGACACCAGGGTGCTCCCTGGGCGTTGGGTGACGTCATAGTTGGGTGCCCAGACATCTGGGTCCTCTCTTGGGTGTTGTTGGGGTGTGAGGTCGTAGGTGGGTGTCCGGATGCATGGGTCCTCTCTGGGCTCAAGCGTTGGGTGACGTCAGAGTTGGGTGCCCGGACACCTGAGTCCTCTCTGGGTGTTGTTGGGGTGTGAGGTCAGAGTTGGGTGCTGGGACACCTGGGTCCTCTTTGGGCCTTGTTGGGGTGTGATGTCATAGGTGGGTGTCCAGCCGCCTGGGTCCCCTAAACGTTGGGTGACATCGTAGGTGGGTGCTTGGATATCTGGGTGCCCTAGTTGTTGGGTGACGTTGTAGGCGGGTGCCCAAACGCTTGGGTCATCTTTGGGCCTTGTTGGGGTGTGAGGTCAGAGTTGGGTGCCCGAACACCTGGGTCCTCTCTGGGTGTAGTTGGGGTGTGAGATCAGAGTTGGGTGCTGGGACACCTGGGTCCCCTAGTTGTCGGGTGACATCTTAGTTGGGTGGCCAAACACCTGGGTCGTCTTTGGGCCTTGTTGGGGTGCGAGGTCATAGCTGGGTGCCCAAACACCTGCGTCCTCTCAGGGTGTTGTTGGGGTGTGAGGTCAGAATTGGGTGCCGGGACACCTGGGTCCCTTAAACATCAGGTGATGTCATAGGTGGGTGCTTGGACACCTGGGTCCCCTAGTTGTTGGGTGACGTCGTTGGGTGACGTCATAGTTGGGTGCTCAAACACCTGGGTCGTCTTTGGCCCTTGTTGGGGTGTGAGGTCGTAGGTGGGTGCCTGAACACCTGGGTCTTCTCTGGGTGTAGTTGGGGTGTGAGGTCAGAGTTGGGTGCTGGGACACCTGAGTTCCCTAATTGTTGGGTGACGTCATAGGTGGGTGCTTGGACACCTGGGTCCCCTAGTTGTTGGGTGACATCAGAGTTGGGTGCCTGTGTCGTCCCTGGTTGTTGTTGGGGTGTGAGATCCGACTTGGGTGCCTGAACACCTGGGTCCCCTCTATCACCATTTGGGTGACGTCTGAGTTGGGTGCCCGAACACCTGGGTCATCTTCGGCCCATGTTGGGGTGTGAGGTCAGAGTTGGGTGCTGGGACACCTGGGTCCCCTAGTTGTTGGGTGACATCTTAGTTGGGTGGCCAAACACCTGGGTCGTCTTTGGGCCTTGTTGGGGTGTGAGGTCATAGTTGGGTGCCCAAACACCTGCGTCCTCTCAGGGTGTTGTTGGGGTGTGAGGTCAGAGTTGGGTGCCCAAACACCTGCGTCCTCTCAGGGTGTTGTTGGGGTGTGAGGTCAGAGTTGGGTGCCGGGACACCCGGATCCCCTCATTGTTGGGTGACGTCATAGTTGGGTGCCCAAACACCTGCGTCCTCTCCGGGTGTAGTCGGGGTGTAAGATCCGAGTTGGGTGCCTGAACACCTGGGTCCCCTCTATAACCATTTGGGTGACGTCCGAGTTGGGTGCCCGGCCTCCTGGGTCCCCTCCGCCACCCCCTCTCCCTTCCCCCTCCTTCCCCCCGTTCCCCCTTCCCCCCTCCCCCCCCTCCCCTCCCCCAGCTCCTGGAGCAGGCGCTGGTGATCGAGGAGCAGCTCCGTCGCGCCGCCTACCTGAACATGACGCAGGACCCCAGCCACCCCGCCATGGCCCTCAACACCCGCTTCGCCGAGGTCGAGTGCCTGGCCGAGAGCCACCAGCACTTGTCCAAGGAGTCGCTGGCGGGCAACAAGCCCGCGAACGCCGTCCTACACAAGGGTAAGAGGCGGGGGGGCCGGCGCGCCCGGCGCGGACGCCCCGTGTAGCGCCTCGCACCTCTGTACCGCGCTCTCAATCATTAAAGTGGGGTTCTCCTCCCAACCGGCTCCCGGTGTATCCTTGCTCTTGCGTGTGCTTTCTGGCGGGCCGGAGGGGGGGAGGCAACAAAAACCAAAAAAAAAAGCAAAAAAAAAGGGTGTAAGGGTGTAAGGGGGTGGCGGGGAAGCTGCTGGAAGGTCCCTGAGGGGTTTTCTGGGGTGTGAGTAAACCCGGAGTAAACCCGGAGTAACCTCGGAGTAAGGCGGGGCGTGGATTTAGGGCGGCCGAGGGGCTCTGGGGTGCGTGAGGTGCAGGCGGGTGCCTCTGTTGCTTTGCGCTAAGATGTATCTGCTGAGTATCTGTAGTGTAAGTCTGGAGTATGTCACTAGTATGGCCCCGTGTACTTCGGGAGTACGTAACGCATTGACCCGGAGTATTTGGGGGGCACGGAAGGAGTATATTCTGAGTATCCCGGTGGCCGGAGTATCCCTGGTGCATGTAATGAGTAAGCCTGGAGTAATGCTGCTGTCCGGACGCGGTGTCCCTGCTTGCGTGTAGCGGCTTTGCCCGGAGTATCCCCGGGGCACGGGCAGTATTTCCCCAGAGTACTTCTGGTGTATTTAATGAGTAAGCCTGGAGTACCTCAGAGGAATGTGCTGAGTGAGCCCAGAGTATCTCTGGAGCCTTTAATGTCTTTGTATCACTGGAGTAAGCAGTGAGTATCATTGGTGTAGGCTGTGCAGAGGATCTCTGGGGCCGTGTAATGAGTAACCCCGGAGTATCGGTGCTGTGGCTGCGGCCTCTTAGCCTGGAGCAGGAGTGAGTGATGAGGGTGCCCCGGAGTATCTCTGGTGTGGCTGTAGCATGGATCTGGAGTATCTCTGGTGTATCCATGGAGCATACCTGGAGTATTTTTAGTGTGTCTTAAGGAGTATACCCAGAGTATCTCTGGAGTGCTTAAAGCAGGTCAGAGTGTCAAAGGAACGTACCCGGAGTATCTCTGGTGTATCTACAGGTTCTGCCCAGAGTGACTAAGGAGTATACCCGGAGTATCTCAGGTGTTGCTAAACATCGGGCCTGGAATAGCTCGGGTGTGTCTGGAGAGTATCCTGGGGTGTTTGAGGAGTATGTCTGGAGTATCTCCAGTGTAGCTACAGCGTAGGCCCTCAGGCGATAAGCTTGGAGTATCTCTGGTGTCTCTAAGAGTCTACCCGGAGTATCTCCAGTGTGTCTAGAGAGTAGACCTGGAGTATGTGAGGAGTATACCCGGAGTATCTCCGGTGTTGGCTAAGGAGTCTGCCCAGAGCGTGTGAGGAGTATCCCCAGAGTATCTCTGGTGTGTCTCAGGAGTACGCCCCGAGCCTAAAGAGTAAACCCGAAGTATCTCCAGTGTGTCTAGAGAGTATACTCAGAGTAACTAGCGTAAGCCGAGTCCCTCCAGTGTGTGTAAGTTGTGTACCTGGAGTGTGTAAGGAGTACACCCAGAGTACTCCCAGTCTACTCAAGGTAGCTCTGAGTCCTTCCCCCTACGCCCAGCATGCCCCCACTCCCCGCCGGTGCATCCCTTGAGTATCCTTTGAGTAGCTCTCAGGCTTTCCCCTCCCTCTCCCCACCCCACTCTCACGTGAGTATCTCCCCACACCCCCCCCCACACCCCCCCCAGCCTATGAGTAACCTATGAGTAACCTATGAGTAACCTATGAGTAACCTATGAGTAACCTATGAGTAGGTGCGGGGCGGCCCCCCCGGCGCTGACGGGCCCCCCCCGCCCCTCTCTCTCTCTCTCCTGCCCCCTCCCTGCCCGCGGCGCCAGTGCTGAACCAGCTGGAGGAGCTGCTGAGCGACATGAAGGCGGACGTCACCCGCCTGCCCGCCACCCTCTCGCGCATCCCCCCCATCGCCGCCCGCCTCCAGATGTCGGAGCGCAGCATCCTCAGCCGCTTGGCCAGCAAAGGCACCGAGAGCCACCCCCCGCCCGTAAGTAGTCACACCCCCCCCCCCCCCACCCCCCCCCCCCCACCCCCCCCCTCCCAGGGGACATCACAACCTGCCCCCAATCCCCCCAGGGACATCTCACCCCTCCTGGGGGACATCACATACCCCCCACCCCCCCCCAGGGGACATCACAACCCCCCCCCAATCCCCCCAGGGGACATCTCACCCCCCCCAGGGGACATCACAACCCCCCCCCCACACCCCCCAGGGGACATCACATGCCCCCAGGGGACATCCCCCCCCCCCCAGCCCCCCAGGGGACATCAAACCCCCCAGGAGACATCACACCCCCCCCGACCCCCCCCCAGGGGACATCCCCCCCGCCCCCCACCCCCCAGGGGACATCACCCCCCCCCCCCCCATCCCCCCCAGGGGACATCACACCCCCCCCCCCCACCCGCCCCAGTCCCTGGGGGGTTCCTCAGCCTGGGGACAGACCTTTTTGGGGGACTTTCTTTTGGGGGGGACACAACTTTTTGGGGGGGGGGGGACATCCTTTTTTTTTGGGGACGTTGTTTGGGGACATTCTTTTTTTGGGGACAGACCTTTTGGGGGGACGTTTTGGGGGGGGGGGACGTCCTTGTTTTGGGGACATTCTTTTTTGGGGGACATCCCTTTTTAAGGGTATCCACCTTGGGGACCCCCCACCTCGGGGACCCCCATTCTGGTTTGGGGGGGGGGGGTGGGGGAGGTGACAGCGGTGTCCCCCGTCTCTCCAGACCTTCCCGCCGGGGCCCTACGCCACCCCCCAGAGCTACGGGGGCACCTTTGGGACCCCCCCCGGCCGGAGCCCTCCCCCCTGGAGGGGCCAACTACAGCCAGATGCCGCCGGGCTCCTTCATCACCGGTGAGCACCCCGATACCTGGGACGGTGGGTGGGGGGCACCCCGATACCTGGGACCATGGGTGGGGGCACCCTGATACCTGGCATGGTGGGTGGGGGGCACCCCGATACCTGGGACCATGGGTGGGGGCACCCCGATACCTGGGACTGTGGGTGGGGGCACCCTGATACCTGGGTCCATCGGTGGGGGTCCCCAGATCTGGGTCCATGGGTGGGGGCACCCCAACACCTGAATCCATAGTTGGGGGTCACCCAGATGTGGGTCTGTGGGTGGGGGGCACCCCAACACCTCTGTCCATGGGTGGGGGGGTCCCCAGATCTGGGTGGGGGCACTGGGACCCTGGGTCTATGAGTGGGGGGTCCCCCAGATCTGGCTGGGGAGGGGGGGGGGCACCCTGACACCTGCATCCACAAGTGGGGGGGCACCCCAATACCTGGGGCCCATGGGTGGGAGGCACCCACGTATCTGAGTCCATGGGTGGGGGGTCCCCAGGTCTGGGCCCATGGGTGGGGGCACCCCAACATCTGAGTCCGTGGGTGGGGGGTCCCCAGGTCTGGGTCCATGGGTGGGGGCACCCCAACATCTGAGTCCATGGGGTGGGGGGTCCCCAGGTCTGGGTCCATGGGTGGGGGCACCCCAACATCTGAGTCCATGGGTGGGGGCACCCCAACACGAGGCTCCAGGGGTGGGGGGTGTCCCCCCCAGATGTGGATCGATGGCACCCAGGTCCCTGAGTGGGTGTCGGGGTGGGTGCCTGCCCCCCCCCCACACCCCCCCCCCCTCCCCAACACCTGGGTCCTTCCCCCCCCCCCGCCCCCCGCAGCCGCCGCCAACGGGCCCCCGGTGCTGGTGAAACGGGAGCGCGAGGCCGAGGGGCCGGAGAAGAAGGAGCCGCGCGGGGGCGAAGTCATCTGCATCGACGACTGAGGGGGGGGGGGGCCCGTGGGGGGGCCCCGTGGGGGGGCCCCCCCCCCCACCCGCGCTCCCCCCCCCCTTCCCCCCCCCCCCCCAATACACACACAGACCCCACCCCCCCACCCTCAAATCTGGAGGTGGGGGTGGGGGTGGAGGGGGCTGGGGGAGGGGGGGGGACACACACCCCCCACAACCCCCTCCCCCCCCCCCCCCACTGCCAGAAATGCCTCGTTTCACCCTAAATGCGGTGCGGGGGGGAGGGGGGGGGGGCGGGTGGGGGCAGCACCCAAGGGTGGGGGTGTTTTTGGCGGGGGGGGGGGGGGGGGGGGGGAGGGGTGACGAGGACCACTGCAACTATAAATATGAATATATATATATATATCCCCGGTGGCGGGGGGTGACCCCGGTGTCCGGGTGGCCCCAGTGTCCTCCCCGGGGTCCCCCCCGGGTGTCCCCCAGGGCCCCTCCCCCGCCCCCCCTCCCCTCCCCCCTCCCCCCCCCCCCCCCCCCCCCCCCCCCCCCCGGGGCTCGGGCACTTGTTTAACCGCAGCAGAATAAAACCCGGTTCCTTGGCTACGGCACCCGGCTCTGCTCGTCCCTCGGCGTCGCCGACACCCGTGGGGATGGCGAGTGGGTGGCCACCGGCCACCCCGTGCCGCTGTGGGGGGCGGTTGTGGCCAGTGGTGGTCGTGGGGATGGCCAGGGGTGGGGTCATGGGGCTGGGTTACATCATGGCCGCCATGGGAACGGTCAACGGGGTGATGGTGGCCACCAGCGTGGTCATGGGGATGGTCATCAGGGTGGTGCAGGCCACTTGGGCCACCAACGTGGTCACGGGGATGGTCATCAGGGTGGTGAAGGCCACTTGGGCCACCAGCGTGGTCACAGGGATGGTCATCAGGGTGCTGGTGCAGGCCACTTGGGCCACCAACGTGGTCATGGGGATGGTCATCAGGGGTGGTGCAGGCCACTTGGGCCACCAACGTGGTCACGGGGGATGGTCATCAGGGTGGTGCAGGCCACTTGGGCCACCAGCGTGGTCACAGGGATAGTCACCAGGGTGGTCAAGGCCTCTGGGCGTGGCCACTGGGCCACCATGGGGATGTCCACCAGCCACAGCAGCCTGTGCCATCATGGGGACAGTCGTCAGCATGGCCATGGCCACCAGCCCAGTCCTGGTGGCAGCCACAGCCCTAGTGGTGCCCATGGCCACCAGCACAGGCATGGGGATGGCTCAGCCATGGTGACCAGCATGACAGCGGTGACATGAGAGGGACCATGTGACCTAACGCCCTTTGGGTCACCATGAGCCCTTTGGGGACACCATGAGCCCTTTGGGTCACCACAATCTCTTTGATGCCACCATGAACCCTTTGGGTAACCACAAGGCCTTTGATGCCACCATGAGCCCTTTGTGGCCACCATGAGGCTCTTTGGGGCCACCATGAGCCCTTTGTGGCCACCATGAGGCTCTTTGGGGACACCATGAGGCTCTTTGGGGCCACCATGAGCCCTTTGGGTCACCACAAGCCCTTTGATGCCACCATGAGGCCTTTGGGGCCACCATGAGGCTCTTCGGGACCACCATGAGCCCTTTGGGGCCACCATGAGGCTCTTTGCAGCCACCATGAGCCCTTTGGGGCCACCATGAGCCCTTTGGGGCCACCATGAGGCTCTTTGGGGACACCATGAGCCCTTTGGGGACAGCATGAGGCTCTTTGTGGCCACCATGAGGCTCTTTGGGGCCACCATGTGCCCTTTGTGGCCACCATGAGGCTCTTTGCGGCCACCATGAGCCCTTTGGGGCCACCATGAGCCCTTTGGGGCCACCATGAGGCTCTTTGGGGACACCATGAGCCCTTTGGGGACAGCATGAGGCTCTTTGTGGCCACCATGAGGCTCTTTGGGGGCCACCATGTGCCCTTTGTGGCCACCATGAGGCTCTTTGGGACCACCATGAGCCCTTTGTGGCCACCATGAGGCTCTTTGGTGCCACCATGAGGCTCTTTGGGGCCACCATGAGGCTCTTTGGGGGCCACCATGAGGCTCTTTGGGGCCACCATGAGCCCTTTGTGGCCACCATGAGGCTCTTTGGGGACACCATGAGCCCTTTGTGGCCACCATGAGGCTCTTTGGGGCCACCATGAAGCCCTTTGGGGACACCATGAGCCCTTTGGGGACAACATGAGGCTCTTTGCGGCCACCATGAGCCCTTTGGGGCCACCATGAGCCCTTTGGGGCCACCATGAGGCTCTTCGGGGCCACCATGAGCCCTTTGTGGACACCACGAGCCCTCTGGGGACACCAGGGCTGTCCCCGATCCGTCCCACGCCGGAGCAGAATTAACCCGCGACATCGTCCCTCATAAATCAAGACACAAACGATCGTTTGCGGAACTTAGGCCTGACCTTGACCCAAAAAAAGCCAAAATTCTGCCCCAAAACAACCCTCCTGCTTCTCCCGGACAGCCACTAACCAAAACCGGACAGGAGATGGCTCCTCATCATCGACTATAAAATCGTTAATTAATTAATTAACCGCCAGCCTCGCCCCCTGCTGGCCGGAATTAAATTAAAAAAAAAAATATATATTTTATTTATTTATGGTGGAGGATAAAAAAACAAATTTGCTTTGATTTGGGACAAGATAAAATTTATTTTCCATAGATCGTCAGCGTTGACCCGCGAGAGCTGAACTGGCTCAGTTCCTCCGGAAATTAAGTCGTAATTATTAATGAAACCTTATAATTAAGCCTATTAACGAGGATTTCGCTTAAGAACTCACCGTGACCCCGAGATCAGATCAGTGGTCCGGGAGGGACCCGGTTTTGGGTGTGAAAAGGATGGATTTGGGTAACAGGAGGGGGAGATGAGGGCTGGGATGGGGGATGGAGGTTCTGTCCCAGGGGGTGGCCCATGGGGTGGCCAAAGGGGCCACCAGGGCGGAGGATTTGATAAGGAGAGATTGAATTGGGATTTAAATGGGATAAACTGGGAGAGGAAGAGGATGGTAGAGGCCCAGGCTGTGAGGTTGTGTTGGAAGAGTTCCAAGATGGCGGGACGTCCTCAACATGGCTGTGAGGTCACATTGGAGGAGCTCCAAGATGGCGGGACGTCCTCAACATGGCTGTGAGGTCACATTGGAGGAGGTCCAAGATGGTGGGACGTCTTCAACACGGCTGTGAGGTCACATTGGAGGAGTTCCAAGATGGCGGATGTCCTCAACATGGCTGTGAGGTCACATTGGAGGAGCTCCAAGATGGCCGACATCCTCAACATGGCTGTGAGGTCACATTGGAGGAGCTCCAAGATGGTGGGACGTCCTCAACATGGCTGTGAGGTCACATTGGAGGAGGTCCAAGATGGTGGGACGTCTTCAACACGGCTGTGAGGTCACATTGGAGGAGCTCCAAGATGGTGGGACGTCCTCAACATGGCTGTGAGGTCACATTGGAGGAGGTCCAAGATGGCGGATGTCCTCAACATGGCTGTGAGGTCACATTGGAGGAGCTCCAAGATGGCGGGACGTCCTCGACATGGCTGTGAGGTCACATTGGAGGAGCTCCAAGATGGCGGGACATCCTCAACATGGCTGTGAGGTCACATTGGAGGAGCTCCAAGATGGTGGGACGTCTTCAACACGGCTGTGAGGTCACATTGGAGGAGTTCCAAGATGGCGGACATCCCTTTCCGAGGACAATTTCCTTTTATGGTCACAGGGGCAGTGACGTCATTTCCCAGCACCCCCCGGGTCTTTGGGGTCCAGCGCTGGAGAGGCCGCGGGTTGGGGAATTTATTGGTGATTTTACCCTGAACGGGGCAAGTTTTGAAAAAATTGGAATTATTAGAAATGATGGAAATTTATGGTAATAAGTGAAATTATTACAAATAACTGACAGTTCTGCCAATAACTGAATTACAAATAATTGACATTTGTATCAATTATTGAAAGTATTGCAAATAATTAAAATTTATACCAAGAATTGAAATTTATACCAATAGCTGAAATTTTTAAAATAATTGAAATTTATCCCAAATTGTAATTACAAATAATTGAAATTTATGTCAATAACTGAATTACAAATAATTGAAATTTATCCCAAATTTTAATTGCAAATAATTGAAATTTATCCCAATATTTGAAACTATTACAAATAATTAAAATTTATACCAATAATTGAAATTTATACTAATATTTGAAATTATTACAAATAATTGAAATTTATGTCAATAATTGAATTACAAATAATTGAAATTTATCCCAAATTTTAATTGCAAATAATTGAAATTTAAATCAATGATTGAAAGTATTACAAATCATTAAAATTTATACCAAGAATTGTAATTTATACCAATAATTGAAATTTTTACAAATAGTTAAAATTTATCGCAGATTTTAATTACAAATAATTGAAATTTATGCCAATAATTCAAATTATTACAAATAGTTAAAATTTAGACCAAGAATTGAAATTTATCCCAATAGTTGAAATTATGACAATTAATTGAAATTGATCCCAAATTTTAATTGCAAATAATTGAAATTTATCCCAATATTTGAAATTATTACAAATAATTGAAATTTATCCCAAGAATTGAAATTTTTACAAATAATTGAAATTTATCCCAAATTTTAATTACAAATAATTGACATTTAAATCAATAATTGAAATTATTACAAGTAATTAAAATTCATACCAAGAATTGAAATTTTTACAAAAAATTGAAATTTTTACAAATTGAAATTTTTACAAATGAGTTACAAAGAATTGAAATTTATCCCAATAATTAAAATTATTAAAAATATTTAAAATTTATACCAATAATTGAAATTTATCCCAATAGTTGAAATTATGACAATTGAAATTTATCCCAAATTTTAATTACAAATAATTGAAATTTATCCCAATATTTGAAATTATTACAAATAATTGAAATTCTTAAGAATAATTGATATTTACACCAATAATTGAATTTATTACCAATAATTGAAATTATTAAGAATTGAAATTTATCCCAATAATTGAAATTGATCAGTTTTAATCCTGACCCCGCCCCCAACCCGCCCCCTCCATTGACCGGAAATGTCCGATTTAACCCCAATCGCAGCCCCAACCGTGCCCCGGGCAGGGGGGGAGGGGCTGAGGCTCCCTCGTCCCAAAATGGCGCCTTCGAGAATCGCAGGTTTGACCTAAATCCCCCCAAATTGGGGCGGTTCTGCCGGAGCCAGAAATAACCCGTCGGAACAAGGGAAAGTGGGAAATTAACCCAAAGTGGGGAAATTAACCCAAAGTGGGGAATTAACCCAAAGTGGGGAATTAACCCAAAGTGGGGGAAAATAACCCAAAATGGGGAAAATAACCCAAAGTGGGGAAAATAACCCAAAGTGGGGAAATTAACCCAAAATGGGGAAATTAACCCAAAGTGGGGAATTAACCCAAAATGGGGAAATTAACCCAAAGTGGGGGAAATTAACCCAAAGTGGGGAAAATAACCCAAAATGGGGAAATTAACCCAAAATGGGGAAATTAACCCAAAGTGGGAAATTAACCCAAAATGGGGAAAATAACCCAAAGTGGGGGAAAATAACCCAAAGTGGGGGAAAATAACCCAAAGTGGGGAAATAACCCAAAATGGGGAAAATAACCCAAAGTGGGAAATTAACCAAAATGGGGAAAATAACCCAAAGTGGGGAAAATTAACCCAAAGTGGGAAAATAACCGAAAGTGGGGAAAATAACCCAAAGTGGGGAAATTAACCCAAAGTGGGGAAATTAACCCAAAATGGGGAAAATAACCCAAAGTGGGAAATTAACCCAAAATGGGGAAAATAACCCAAAGTGGGGAAATAACCCAAAATGGGGAAATTAACCCAAAATGGGGAAATTAACCCAAAATGGGGAAAATAACCCAAAGTGGGGAAAATAACCCAAAGTGGGGAATTAACCCAAAATGGGGAAATTAACCCAAAATGGGGAAATTAACCCAAAGTGGGGAAAATAACCCAAAGTGGGGAAATTAACCCAAAGTGGGGAAATAACCCAAAATGGGGAAATTAACCCCAAAATGGGGAAATTAACCCAAAGTGGGGGAAAATAACCCAAAGTGGGGAAATTAACCCAAAGTGGGGAAATAACCCAAAATGGGGAAATTAACCCAAAATGGGGAAATTAACCCAAAGTGGGAAATTAACCCAAAATGGGGAAATTAACCCAAAGTGGGGAAAATAACCCAAAGTGGGGAAATTAACCCAAAGTGGGGAATTAACCCAAAATGGGGAAAATAACCCAAAGTGGGAAAATAACCCAAAGTGGGGAAATTAACCCAAAGTGGGGAAATTAACCCAAAGTGGGGAAAATAACCCAAAGTGGGGAAATTAACCCAAAGTGGGGAAATAACCCAAAATGGGGAAATTAACCCAAAATGGGGAAATTAACCCAAAGTGGGAAATTAACCCAAAATGGGGAAATTAACCCAAAGTGGGGAAAATAACCCAAAGTGGGGAAATTAACCCAAAGTGGGGAATTAACCCAAAATGGGGAAAATAACCCAAAGTGGGGAAATTAACCCAAAATGGGGAAATTAACCCAAAGTGGGAAAATAACCCAAAGTGGGGAAATTAACCCAAAGTGGGGAAATAACCCAAAATGGGGAAATTAACCCAAAATGGGGAAAATAACCCAAAGTGGGGAAAATAACCCAAAATGGGGAAATTAACCCAAAGTTGGGGAAAATTAACCCAAAGTGGGAAAATAACCCAAAGTGGGGAAATTAACCCAAAGTGGGGAAATTAACCCAAAATGGGGAATTAACCCAAAGTGGGAAAATAACCCAAAATGGGGAAAATAACCCAAAGTGGGGAAATTAACCCAAAATGGGGAAAATAACCCAAAGTGGGGAAAATAACCCAAAGTGGGG